>MCGT01000012.1:600000-761110 GCA_002104935.1 Hesseltinella vesiculosa | reverse complement strand
CTTTTTGAAATCCAACGAAGTCCAAAATACCAGGAACTTCTTCTTGATCTTTTGATAGTCAGAAAGAACCGGCTGTCTGGGTCGTCCTCGTCTGGATGGTTCGTCGTTAGGGCCGTCCATTGCCACAGGATTGCCGACGAACAAATAATCTTCGTATCGAGGTTGTGCACCTGCTTGGTCGAAAATCCGGGCCAGACACTGGGCATCCAGAGTCACAAACTTGCGCGTGAATCGAAGAGCAGGCAGCAGGGTATACATTTTTGTGGCATGCATTGTTGAGGCTGTTGTCGTTCTGAAGCATACTGACGTGTCGATCATATACCGTCCATTCAGGAATTGGCGTGACAACGAGAGTTGTTCACGGGTTCTTGTTACCAATGTTGTCATTCCACTGCGAAGATAATCGCCAAGCTTTGGGCCAAATCTGACAGACATCGTCGGATGGTTGACCATTTTGTAAAACGCACGGACAAGGCGGTTTTGTTGCCGGCGGCCCAGATCATTGAATTGTTCCAAACGCGTAAGCAGCTCCCAGCAGCTCTTGTTGTCAGCATAGTCGACGATTGTTTCTTCGCTCACTACACCAGTGGCTGCATTATTGTAGGCTTCCATTTCAGCTATTTTTATTTTTTGGAGGAGGAAGAGATGAGTCATATTTCCTTTGACACAATTGAGCCTCTTTTTACGCCCTTACCAAGGAATCCATACACGACGGGCAAGTATAAGTTAAACTTGGCTGTTAGATTTTCCAAATTCACAGGCGTCGGCCCTAGGGTCACATTGGAAATCACTGACGCCACAGCATCTTGCCAGGAAGCATGTGCATACGTAGGAGTTGCTGGTTCGCTGTCAGTCCCGCAGAGAGTGTCGTAGGCAAATGACACCAATTTCTTCAATGATTTTTTAGTTGGCTTTTCCTGTTAAGAGGCAAAGAGGGAGAGTTGTTTAGTTCCTGTCTTCTTTTCCCTCGCAACTTACATTGGCTGGAATCAAAGATCGGAATTTGAACGCCAAGAAGGTTCGGCAGCGAGGTTCAAATGATTCAGCCAGGCCATTCTTGACCGCTGTGGCTAGGGTCTTGGCCATATGAGCGTACGTTTGGGAATAGCCAGGTAACGGTTGAACTGTTGGGAGATCCGCGGTTTCGAATGATTGGACATATGCGTGAAAAATGGATTCTGTGTCTTGGGGGAGGTTCGGATTTCGATTCGTGATGTGACCACCAAGCAGCAACTGCATAACGCCATAAATGTAATCTTGCGAGCCAAAATGGAGAGGGATTGGCTCAGAACTTTCCAACAGTGTCAGAGCATGATGTTGGGTAAAAAGCATGGCTTTGATCGACAGATCCCGCACATGGTCGACAACGACGTTCACTTCTTGCATCGCATTTGCTTTGGCACGCATTCGCTGCCGTCTGGAATGGCCATAGCATCGCAGGGCATGCTTCAGAGAACAGCGACGGACAAAAGGGGTGTGGTTTGGACCAATGATGTTGCCCAGAACATCGTCCACATTGGTTTTATGGGCGTGGCAGAGGTGGCTGGCAGCATTTCCGTGGTGCTCGCACGCGTCATTGCTTCCGTCCGGGAGAATGCAGTGTGAGCATCGGGGAACGTTGGGATTGGCCCGGGCGGCGTCCAATTGCCGTTGGCCTGCTCTTCTCCCTTGTCTGTTCTGCTGTCTCACAACTGCTTGGGTTGGTGCCCCATAATGTCCTAGCAGCAAAAAAAAAAAACCAGTCAGATATTTCGTTTGACCAATGCTTGTCATGTCAACTTACTGTTGAATGGGCAGAGCCGGGAACGACCATCCACATGATCTGTCCTTCCGCATCTGGCACAGGGTGTTCTGCCTGAATGTATTGAAACAAAGCATTCTGTTAGCTGTCCTTGTTCTGGAGCAAGATCTCACCTTGTCGCTCTTGTTCTTCCTCTCTTTCAATTTTGCGCCGTTTTAGACCCTCCAAATAGGCTCTTTGTTGTAGAATGGTTTGGGACATTGCATAACTACAAGAATAAGGTGAACAAAGTCGAAAGGTAAATGCGTGAAGGAGAAAAAAAAAAGTGAGAGAGAGAGAGAGAGAGAGAGAGAGAGAGAGAGAGAGAGAGAGAGAGAGAGAGAGAGAGAGAGAGAGAGAGGGAGAGGAAAACAAACAAAAAAATAAGGCGGAGATGAAAATGGGACGCGCGACTGCAGCTCTGATTGCTCACTCAAAAACGTATCTTCTCTCTTTTAGGGCTCTTCGTTTAACCTCATGGATAAACGAAAGTGATTGTGACATTTATTTTACAAGAGATCGGCTGAACTAAAAATAAGAAAGAGGGAGTGGGTAAACGAGCCTGATATAATCAAGTAATAAAAACCCTGGGCTTTTCAGGCTTCCATCTTCTTCCTTGGCATCCATCCTATCGAGCTCCATGTTTTCGAAGAGAAAAAGTGATACTGTGGTCCTTCACATTCAGTTGATACTGGAAAGCAGAAGCCATGTGTAAGTCTCATTCATTTCATTACAATGCGACGCATCCGTCCTGAAAAAGGCGACAGTGTTTCACACAGAGGGCGACTTCCTTTCCTGGAAAAACTATAAAGAAGAAAAAGAAAAAAAGCCGAGACACGCATGTAGCGAGGGGGGTCAAACATGGTACATTAGTTTTTTATTTTTTAAAGGGGAGGAGAAAAAAGGCAGTCGCATAGATGCGGATGAATGGGGGATAACATAATAGGAGGGAAAAGAAAAGAAAAAGTCTACAAGAAGCGAGCGAGGTCGCTGGAAGCAATGTTCAAAGCGGGAGATTGGGCATGCAAGGCGCGGATCAATTCAATCAATTGATTGCGGGTGGATTCGGTCAATTGCTCTTCATCGGACAACACCATGGTGAAGATTTGAAGGAATTGTGGAATATGGCCGACGACCTGTTGGAAAAGAGAGAAGAGAGTCAGCTGAGGTTGATCACCCCGTTCCTATGCTTACAAAGGCATTGTTAGAGCGGAACAGTTGGAATAAGCATTCAAAGACGGGCTCGTTTTCGGCAAAGTCCACCTTCAGAGGCAAAGCACTGGTCATGACGGGCAACACTTGATCCAGTGGCACGGCATCAGGATGAGCCAGGATAAGTCGAGCGACGGCACCGGTAGCATTATCAGTAGCATTTTGGAAGCTTTGATCTTGGAAGATGGGATGCAGGGCTTGAAGGATGGTAGGGTATTGACTGGAAAGAAAACAGGTCAGCATGGCGCTTGATCGGACGTGGGCTGGCTTACGAGCTAAGGTCAATTTGTGATTGCGAGACCAACATGCCCAGGGCAAAGGTGGCATTGCTACGGACAAGGTTGTCTTCGTCTTCACAGGCCTTGAGGAAAATATGCAATAATCGTTCGGTATGGGGAGTGACGGCCGACTTGATGCCAATGATACATTCACCCAAGCATCCCACAGCCATACTACGTTCAGGGGAGGTCCTGGTTTTTTTCTAAAAAAAAAGGGGGCGGGGCGGTGAGTTTCCCTTTTGGTTGTTCGGGCCAGGCCAACTTACATAGTACTTGGCAATCAAGGGCAAAAAGATATCAAAGTACGAAGAGAAGTTTTCACCAATGACTTCGCAAAGAGCCACGACAAGGTCGCTGGTAGCACTGATCAGCAATTGTTCGGATTCGGCTTCTTCTTCTTCATCCACATAGTCTTCGTCATCGAAATCTTGCTGGCACACCGATTTCTTTTCAAAGATGTTCAAGCAGAGCTGGGCAACTTCGTCTAGGTGGTCGGCAACGATCGAGGGACCCATGAGCTTGAGGGCTTGGATGAGTTCTTGACAGATCTGAACCACGACCATACGGTCATCTTCCTCTTGCCACATGCGCACGATCGAGGGCATGACAAGGCTGGTCATGCCCTTGACGTTTTCGTCCACAGGGTACTTGACAGGCAGACCGGCGATCCATTCACCATGGTCGGCCAGGTTGTAAAAGGTCTTCAAAAAGGCGAACAAGCTTCCGGTGGCAGCCTTGCGCACACCATCAAACAAGTGCTCACAGAGGCCGACAAGCTCCTGCACCGAGGTTTCGACATAGGGTAGGAATTGGGGACCGGTGCTTTCAAACAGCTCACCAAGGGCATCGGCAGCGAATTCCTTTTCGTCGGCAATGGCCGAGTTGAAGTTGAACACGTTGAAGTCGTCTTCGTCGTCGTCGCCGTCGCCAAGAGTCAGGTCGATTTCAGCATCCAACTCGGGCTCGTTCTTTTCTTCCGCACGGCAGGAGGCCAGGATCGGAGGCATGACGGTGGGCAAGTAGGGCGCGAATTCTTCGCCAAACACACGGGCGGAAATGGAGAAGAAGGCATAGGAGCATTCACGCAAGCGGGGCGAGTCGAAATGCAGCTGTTCGATGGCCAGGTTCATCAAGTCCTGGGCAAAGGGACGGAACTGCTCCTTGCCGACGGCTTCGGCAATGGCACCAGCAGAGTCGGTGGCCACGCCACGGAGCAGCGTGTCGTCGTCGGTTTCCTTGAGCGACATCATGTGGTGGATACGAGGCATGATTTGGCCAAAGTAGGGTTGGAAGTTTTCGCCAGAAGCATGGGCAGCACTGCCGATCGCAGCCATGACGGTGGCCTTGGTTTCGGTCTGGGAAGCATTGTCCAGCAGGTACAGGAGCTTTTCCATCAGCATGGGCAAGTATTGCAACACATCGTCGCCAAGACCTTCCAAGATGGCGTCCAGGGCATTACAAGCGTGCTTGGTGACTTCGGGGTTGGTGTCGGACATGAGGTTGAAGACAAGAGGCAAGAGCGCTTGGTGGTGTTCCGAGATCTCGGTTGGCAATTCCTCGGCCAGACAGCCCAAGGCCATGCAGGCAGCACGACGCACAATGATTTCGGGATCTTGCAGACCGGAGCTCACCAGAGGCAGCAGTTCGTGCATACGAGTGCTCATGTATTCGGCACAACCTTCGATGGTGACAGCAAAAGCCATCATGGCAGCCTTGCGGAAGTTGGGGTCAGGGTTTTGCATGTAGCTCAACACCATAGG
Source organism: Hesseltinella vesiculosa (assembly GCA_002104935.1). Taxonomy (NCBI): domain Eukaryota; kingdom Fungi; phylum Mucoromycota; class Mucoromycetes; order Mucorales; family Cunninghamellaceae; genus Hesseltinella; species Hesseltinella vesiculosa. Next base: position 756,080 of record MCGT01000012.1, on the reverse strand, counting down.
CATGATGATAGGGAACACTTGTTGAGGAGGCATGTTGGATGACAAGGCGTTCAGCACCTTGTAAGACAACTACAAGAAAAGGAAACGACAGTCAGGCATCAAGAGGTAGACAAACACCAAACACATACGCGAGAAGGCGAGTCATCGTCGACGTCTTCGGGGTCGGCTTCGGTACCAACTGGCATCAGGTGTTCCACCATGAAACCCACCAGCTTGAGGCTGCGGATCTTGTTTTGCTTGCTGTTCGAAGGGAAAACAAAAAAAGGTGAGAACCCATTCTTTTTTAGCCATGTACGCGTTCTCTTTCGCCACATACTAAATAGCAGCCCACATCAAAAAGGAAAGAGCCATCACTCGGATAGAATCTTCCAATTCCCGGTTGCCACCCACTTGAAGGAAGAAACGGATCAAGTCAGCCAGATGGTTCGACAACAAGGGCGTTTCCTAAGAGAGAGAAGATGAGGGGCTTGGGCATTCGAGTTTGTCCAAGCGATGATCACTTACCACCATCAACATGGTATCAAACACTTCAAAGATCTTGGCGGCGTTTTCTTCATCCGATTCCTTCAAGCACTGCTCCAGCACATTGACAATGCTGGGCACCATGGCAGCAAACATTTTCTAAACAACGCGACACTCATCAGTTCCGCCCCTTCTTTTTATGCTCTCCAAAGGACTTACGATGTTTTCCTTGTCGTCAACATCAATCAATTCAGCCAGCTTTCCCAAAGTCCTAGAAAAGCAGGGTGAGACCATCATCCACGAGCAGAAAAAAAAAGGGGGGGCAAGTACTTACAAAACAGTGGTGACACGGACGTTTTTGCTCTCAGGGTCAACAATGGCCTTGTTGAACAGCTGGTAAAGGGCAGCAGCATGAGACATGAACACTTCGGAAATGACTTCAAACAATGTGTACAGGCAGTAAGAGCCGACTTCACGGTGAATGTAGTTGGCACTTTCACAGGCTTGATTCAAAAAGGTCAACAGTTCTGGCCACTTGTTCTCTTCCACATCGATCCGGGCAATAGACGAAATCACACGGGCAACACAGTGACGTACCAGCTCTCTATCAAGAAAAGAGACGAAAAGGCGGTTGGTGAGCAAGATGGCTTCCATCAAAAAGCCATGACACTTACTGGGGTTCATTCAAGACGATTTGCAACAGTTGAGCGCGGACATTGGCCTTTGTTTCATCAGGCACATCAAACCACCATTTGGAGATGCGTTTACGCAGTTCCACCGCAGCAAGCTGGCGCACTTGGAAATGAGGCGAACGAGTGATGATCTCCACAAGACCGGGCACACAGTTAGCCGAAGAGTAAAATTGAGAGTTCAATGCTGAAGTGGCCTAGAGAGACATCAGTACACTCTCCATTCCCAGGATCTTCTCGTTTAATCTACGTTACATTGCGAATAACTTCAGAGTCTTGAGCAGTTGCCAAGTTGTTGAGAAGCTCATCTAAACCAGCCACAAAACCCTACCACGCAAAGACAGAACAAGAAAGAATAGATTGGTCAGGTCCATTCGCCACCATTCTCACCACAAGCTTGCTCATCGGCTCTGTCCATCCTTACCTCCATATTGGCTATTTGAGTATGAAAGCAGAGTAAGAAGGAAGGGGGAAAAAAGGGGAAGAGAAAACAATAAAAAAAACACGCTCTGGAAAATTTTTTATTTTTTTTTTTTGGCAATCCGCCTGTGCAACCCTGCCGTGCAGATTTCATTTTGACCTTTTTTTTTTTTTTTTTTTTTTTTTTCCTGTTGAGCCCAATGCTTGGATTGTGGGTGGTTCATGTGATCTTGGAGAGAAGCGTCAATAAAGAGAGATAAAGAAGTACAACTGCCAAATCTTGTAGAGCCAATCAATGGCAATGGCTCGAGGCAGACTCTGATTTGAGTGGACGATCAGGGTGCGTTGAAAAATGGCACGTGCCTCTTTTTGGGGTGCTGCTCATCTGCATTTTATTTTTTTATTTTTTCCTTTTTCTTTGCTTTTTTTTTTCTTCATATCAAGTTTTCATTTTGTCAGAATCCCTCTTTACTCTGGCACTTTGTCTCCTTTTCTCCTTTTCTTCTTCTTTTTTGTAATATCACATGTGGGGTTGGTTTAGTGCGTGGTCATCGAATCCTTCGCCTCCTTCTCCATCCATCAGAGAAAAGAAAGGATTGGTCTTGTCGCCCAAGAGCATCGCCACCGTCAAACCCACCACGGTTCATGTGACAGACAGTTCCTTGCCATCCTTGCCATTCAGCCCACCGTCTCTTCATCATGGCACCGCCTCTGCAGCTTCTGTGGCACTTTCTGCCGAGCTGACGAAATCCGAACCGTCGACATCACAACTCCTAGCCCCTGCTTCCATGTCCATCTATTCCCATACTACCTCATCCACTGCTTACTATCGTTTTCACCCTGAAGCTTCTCAGAAACACCCGGCATCGCCCATCTCTACCAGCGTGTCTGCCAGCGCTACCTTGGCCACTTCTCCTCCCTTTATGGAAAAAGATCTCTTTGCGCTGTTACAACCAACGTCCCCACCGCCCGACCTGCCACCGTCACCGCCTCTGGGTGCCATCGATACCACCCCGGCTTCTCCTCCGCCTGTCCTTGCACCACCTTCCCCTTCCGTCCTTGTCCCTACCCACGTTTCCACCTTGTCCACTGCCTCCATCCGTTCCTCTTCGTCCCAACTCACCACGTCACAACTTAAACCGAAAATCAATCATGTGCTCCCTTCATTTGATTCCCAGTTCAAGAAGCTTCCCCCACCCACCACCCCAACCACCCCCAACACCATGGTCGACAAGGCCTTGCAGTCGCTACAGCAATGGATTTCGCTCAAATCAGATACCTCGGACCTCTCCTGGCGACAGCAGATCAAGGATCGCTTTGCACGCTTGATAGACGACATGAAGGCCGACCCTTTTGCATTTGCTGGCAAACGCATCACCATTGTCGGCGTCCACGGCTGGTTTCCAATGAAGGTAAAAAAACGAACCGTCATCCATCGGAGCATGGAGCCGAGCATCTTCTCACCCCTTCTTTTTTTTTTTTTTTTTTTTTACCTTTAGCTGGTGCGTAGCATGATCGGAGAGCCTACTGGAACCTCGGTCAAGTTTTGTGAGCAAATGACGGCAGCTGTCAAGCATTATTTTGAAATCGAACACAACCTTATTATATCCGACGATTGTATTACCTGTGTCCCTTTGGAAGGCGAAGGCAAGGTGGAAGATCGAGTCAATCTTTTATATACCAACCTCATCAACAACTCGGAATGGCTGGAAGCCGTCTCTTCAGCGGATGTCATTCTCTGGGCCACCCATTCGCAAGGCACACCAGTGTCTGTCCGTCTCCTGCATCGACTCTTAGAACGAGGGCACATCCATACCCATCGCCAGTCGGTAGGCTTGCTAGCCATGGCTGGCATCGCCCACGGCCCCTTTCCGTATTTGAAAGGCAGCCTGATCGTCAAGGTAAAAGAAAAGCTGGTGACGGCTTTGCCCACTCACATTCTGACCCTGTCTCTCTCGTGTAGTATTTTGAAGCGGATGCAGCTCGAGAATTGTTTGAATTCATGGATTCCGAAAGCGACATCTCCCAGAAATTCCGAGCCAGCCTGGTGGCGATCCTGGACCGAGGAACACGCGTGACGTTAGTGGCTTCGATGCAAGACCAAGTGGTGCCATTGTATTCAGCCATCATTTCGGCTATCCAGCATCCAAACATCCTGCGGTCCATCTACATTGACAGCCATATCTACTACGTCGATGACTTTTTGATCAACCTCATCACCTTTGCCCTGCAGCTGCGCAACGCTGGCCTGTCCGACCACGGCCTCCTGACCCACATTAGCGATGTGCTTGCTGGTAACCTCTATGCTTTTGAAGGCGGCCACTCTACCATTTACGAAGAGCGCCATGTCTACGGCATGGCCGTCCAGCATCTCTTCGAAACCCTACCCTTGGGCAGATGTGTCCTGATCGATCCCCCAGTACAGCCCGTCAACCCCAAGATCCATCCGTTCCAAGCCAAGGCCGTCAAAAACCCTTATTGCTTACCTTGGGCCATGCGGGGCATCTGTGAAGATCCTGGCATCATCTCGCACCCCACTTGGTCCAAACAATTAGAACACCTACACTCCTTGTTTGAAGCATGGCAACCGACCAACCCCAAGCTTCACTCGGTCAAGCTACGGTTAGAACCTTGGTCTCTCGCCATGATTTAGACCCCTCCCCTATAACTCTTGATACCACCTCTACAACACGCATAAACTATAATGGAAAGCAATAATGACATGCTTTGCGACAATCTTTAACGAATAAGGTGTACAGTAAAGGAAGAGGTCTTGCTTGTAACAATTTTAAAGAGCTACCTCCGTTGTTATTGATGTGCACCCGATACCTGTCATCATGGCTGCTGCAAGTGCGCGACAAAGGCACGCCTTTGAACACACCTTTTCCGTTGAGATACCGTCGTCACTTCTCGTCATTTTATACTGGTATGAAAAATAGGAGGTGAATGTATTTAAAACAGTTTTGCAGTATGATTTGCAGTATGGTTTTTTTATCAGGTTGCCTGGGGACCGACTGGCAAAAAATGGCGGTTTTTTTTTTAGCAGAGGAGTCGGAGAGGTCCAGCTGGCCCTGATCAAAAGTTGGCTGGGCAGCCTATACCAATCGGCGTAATATTTTCAGCACCATCATCATTCATGTATTTGCACCCTCGTACAAAATGTTGCACTGATCCGATCGCTCAAAAATGGTGTGTAGCATTTCATTTTTTTTTCCATAACGAATAAAAACGGAGCAGCCCTTTTCAGACTCCGAAATGGGCCTGCCAAAGCAATCTAAGTCTCAGTCGTTGCGCCATGTCGCTTGACGATGAAGCTATGCAATGCCACGCAGGAGACTTCGATGTAATGGCTATGTATCTATCCATCTGATTGGCTGCACCGTTTATTGGTCGCCACTGCCTGTTTACAGCGTGCTGTGCTTGCAAAGTGCAAAAGGCGCTGAATAAGAAAAAAAGGGAGCGAGAAATTTATTCATTGGGCTGCGGAGATACACGTAGTGGACCGTCAGATCAAATGGGCTAGGACTGCAAGCGTAACGACAATGTATTCTCGGCCACGCAATGTTCTTATTTGCAGCTCCATGGCAGGCTCCAGAAGTTTATGGCATGCGGCTAGCGAGACGGAACAGACCTTGAAAAATGGCATCCACCTGAAGAAAAAAAATAAAAAATGAGGCATCTCATAATGCTCCGTCGTTTTTTTCTTCTTGTCACATTACCAATATGACACCGCCAAGGCAGCATACCACTCATCCAGAGACGTCATCAACACTGCACACATCAAACGGTCAGCACTGCTGCCACCGAACCACTTAGGTATCAACGATAGCAAAGGGCCAAGCAGAGTAACGTGAATGACTATGTGCGAACTGGCACCTGTTCCTCGTGCGACGCCAAGATGGGGACGCACGCAGTGCACCAGAAGCATCAAACGGGCTAGGACCGCAAGGGTGACAACAGTGCTTTCTCGACCGAACAATGTGCTTTTTTGCAGTTCAATGACAGACTCCAGGAGCTTGTGGCATGCCGTTGGCGAGACACAGCACACCTTACCAGCAGGTCACTACCTAAATAGCAAAATAAAAAATGAGGCATCTCATAATGCTCCGTCGTTTTTTTCTTCTTGTCACATTACCAATATGACACCGCCAAGGCAGCATACCACTTATCCAGAGACGTCATCAACACTGCACACATCAAACGGTCAGCACTGCTGCCACCGAACCACTTAGGTATCAACGATAGCAAAGGGCCAAGCAGAGTAACGTGAATGACTATGTGCGAACTGGCACCTGTTCCTCGTGCGACGCCAAGATGGGGACGCACGCAGTGCACCAGAAGCATCAAACGGGCTAGGACCGCAAGGGTGACAACAGTGCTTTCTCGACCGAACAATGTGCTTTTTTGCAGTTCAATGACAGACTCCAGGAGCTTGTGGCATGCCGTTGGCGAGACACAGCACACCTTGTCAACAATCACTGACAAAAATAACAAAATAAAAAATGAGGCATCTCACAGTATTTCATTGTTTTCAATTCTTGACCATATATCAAGATGGAACTAACAACCACAATGAAAGTATGTCAATAGATTGATTACCATTCCTGAGCAAGATATTGGAAAAAAAAAAAAAAAAAAACATCTCTGGCGAAGGAAAAAGATAAAGAGAAGGAAAAAGATAAAGAGAGAGCTTTTTTTCCCGCATTTTCACTTTTTTTTTCTCCTTGCTAACTTACAAAATGGACTATCTTAGCAGAACTCCTCAAAGTAACTGGTCCTTGCCGCAATTGCTTGCTGAAGTTGACAAGAAAGATAACTTCACGTCTATTGAAAAGCTCTTTGCCTTTACTTCATCGGTTTTGTTGACATTCAAACCAAAATCACTTAAAGTGCGGGCAGATATATCTAGGCTGTCGAGCGACTTGAAGGTACACCACTTGCAACTAGCTTGATATTCGAATTTCTAACTGTTATTTAATGTTTACAATTTTATAAGGAGCTTATGTCTTTGCGCTGCTTATGCCATCCATCTGAACAACCAACAACATCTTCTGCAGCTCAACACTTCCAGATCGAAAATAACGATACGATCAATGCCACAACACTGCAGCTCCCCCAAAAGCGCCATGCCAGCCCACCATCATACCCTGAATCACCAAGTTTCACTCACTATGAAACTGACGATGACCTTCCTATTTCCAACTCATCCTCTTCTGAGGAAGACACTCAAGTACGCGATGACATCCCTCTTGTGTTTGCCAAACGCCGACACGTTTTTCAATCCCCTCGACGCAACTGGAACAGTCCAAACAAACCTAAGGTCCAACGTGGTGCACTCGAAAAAATCAAGGGCATATTTGACTTTGCAACTGGTTTTGACCATTCAAAGCCAGACATGGAAGCACTGTATACGTCGTATCGAAAGCAGCAGCGTAGCAATGACAGCCTACGATCGGCTGGATTGACAAAATTCATCACTGACGCTTTGGAAAATGAACAAGATCTCCTCCCCAAGGTCTGGTCATTTTCAACCCCTTCTGCAGATCCTACAATGAAACTCATCGCTCAGCACTCCCTATGTGCATTCTCCCTGGCTATCAAGGATAAGTCGGTGACGGACCATGAGCGAAGCTCGTTTATCAGGTACATTGTACCTTCGATCGCTGCAGTTGCCAATGTCACTGGTGCAACCTCGATACAATGGTAAGCATGTTTTTCTTTTGAAGCTTTGCCAAATCTCACCGTTTGCTCTCTCTCCCTTTTTTTTGTAGGTGCGAGACTGAATTTACCTCTGGAAAAGTCCTGAACATCAAGGATTACGATTATGAGCCAAGCAAGCAACCAAAAAACTACATGGATGCCCTTGGCACAGCAAACGTCCTTAATTTCGAAAACTTGCTTGTGGAAATGTCTGGGTGAGTTCCATTCTATTTTTTTCCTTCATTACAGCACTTCTAACCAACAAATTTTTCAACGACATGCATAGATCAATGGGAAAAGAAGATATCCAACACACATTGGGTGATACCTTGAAATTACTTGACTGCAGCACTTCCTCTTTGATGTGTCTAGCCTCAAAAGTCCCCAACGCATCAATGGCCACCCTCAGAAAGATATCTGTTGTGACATTGCAAGTGATTGCCAACAAAATCACCATGTTTGCCACCCATATCTGCCATGGCAGCAAGTTTGAAGTCGTTGAGGTGCGCTCCTGCCTTATCCCAACGACCTGGCAAGACCGATACCACAATGTCCAATTCTTGGAGCTCATGATTTGCTGTGCTGTAATGAAAACTGAGGATATAATGACCTGGAGCTAACAAAAGTCTTAGGCTGAGCTGACCAAGGTATCGAACTTGCTTCAAGACCTCATCAAGGAAAGCCAAGGCGTTCATGACTTTGAAGGAAGGACCGTTGAAGAGGGCTTGTAAGTGTGTTGTTTGGCACTCATGAGAACTTTTGAATTGGACACTCATTCGATTTCAATCTTTTGAAGGCGCCACCATCACCCTGACCGATAGTCATCTATCTTGCAGCGTATAGTAGTAAAAAAAAAAAAAAACCACCCCCTTCCATACCCACCCTCCGCACGCTGTCTTCTTTCCTCAGTGGTGCACACATGGCAATTGTGAATACCAAATACCTGCACAGAAATCAATGTTAAAAATAAATCTGAAGTCCAACGTCACTATTTGATGAAGAGCGTCAATTTGGTCTTCAACTTGAAGCTTTCGCATTTTTCAGAAACACGATTTGATGCCCGCCTGCCTTTTTTGTAGCATCCAGATCTGGTCCAGCACTGGCAACGAAAAGACTCTTTTTTTTTTTCCTTTTTGCGTCGTTTGATAAAAAGAATGGTTGCAGCCGTAGTGTTTTTAGCCGATGGTACAGAGGAAATGGAGTTCACAATCACTGGTACGACCTTGCAATCATCATGAAAGCGGCCTTCTCATTCTTTTTTTAAATATTTGTAAATTTTGGGCGCGTGTGAACAGTGGATGTTCTTCGCCGTGCTCAAGTGGACGTCCATGTCGTAGGGGTTGATCTTGCTCAACCGTATGCCTTGTGTAGTCGAGGCGTTAAAATTATCCCTGATGTTACTTTGTCTGATGCCATTGATTGGGTAAGTTTAACCTTGGAAGTTGATGCCTGCTTATACTTTTTATGCCTGTGTTTGCGTTTTTCTTATTTTTTTTTTTGTGTACTTAGACTAAATACGAGTTGGCAGTCATTCCAGGTGGACTCAAGGGTGCCGAAACACTCCGTGGAAACAAGAGTGTGCTGGATGTCTTGGCGTCGTTCTACAGTCAAAAGAAATACGTGGGCTTTATCTGCGCTGGTAGGTGGAAGATTGCTGGTGGCTCACAAAGGATTGATGCGTGATTATTATTATTTAGGCACCACAGCTGCCAAAGCTGCTGGCATTGGCAAAGATCAGTTAGCAACATCTTACCCTGCCTTCAAAGGTGAACTGGAAGACTGTAAGATCGGTTTTGAAAGAGAATAAAAACGGAACGTTACATGGGACTCTGTGCGACTGACTGCCAAGATCCTGATGCTAACCTTTTTTTTTTTTGTCTCTAGACTATGATTACTCAGAAGAACGTGTGGTGGTTGACGGTACGTTGGTGACGAGCCGTGGGCCCGGCACCGCCTTTCTATTTGCTTTGACGCTTGTGGAGCTTCTGGTTGACAAGGAGGTAAATAAAAACGAAAAATAGGAGAAAGCTTGTGCAACAAGGAGTGATCAGCAGCAAGCATCCTCACCTGCCTTTTTTGCATTCTAGGTCGCCTACAAACTGAAGCAAGAAATGCTCACGTCAGACCCTTTGTAAAAAAGAAATGAAAGAAAATAAAAGAAAATGAAATTCATGGATGGGTTGGTGCATGTGCAAAGCAATAACACCAAAGATCGGTGCCAGATGGAAAGTATGGAAACCACGTTCGTCGAGCCTTGGCTTTTTTTTTAACGGCAGCGAAACAACGAGACGTCGTGCTGTTTGTGTGCAACGTTGCTGGCATGCACCTTCATCGATGATGTCACGCCTCTGCTTATTTTATGTCCTTCGCCCCTTTCCGTGCCTTTCCCTCTCTCTTTTCCTTCTTGGCTTTCTTTGTTTTCCTTTGCGGCATCATGAATTCTGACGCTTCTGGCACCGTCGTTGGTTTTTCTGATCCACCCAACATCCCTGAAACGGCTCTGTTCTCGTTCAACCCGCTGGTTTTCCTTTATTTTATGCTTGCCTTTTACTTTGTGCCGTATCCATTGTATCGCTACGTTGCGCATAAGCTTGACTGGGAACTCAACACCAAGACGCCTGCCCGCCACTGGAGCGATACAATGTTTGGATGCAGCTATGGTGTCATCTTGTTTGTATTTGGCAACTACTCCCATTGCTTCAGCTGGATCACCGTTGTTGCCTTTTATCCGGCTTTGTTTGGCTATGGTCTGATCGCTGAGCTGCCGTTTACCAAAACGTCGCTACCCAACATCCGCAACTGGCCCATGGGCATGTGGGTGGTCTTTTTGACTGCTCTTGGGTAAGAAGTTTTACGAGCCGGTCAGTTGCTTAGATCAGTTGACAAAACTTTTTTTTTTCTTCCCTAGGATCATCCTGGCTTTTGCTGCCTTTCATATTTATATTGCTGCCACGCTGACCATTCCGTTTGTCGCTTTTTATGTTTGTGGCTTGATCATCCCAGCCTTCTTTTTCGCGCTTTCCATCTTTTTGGTGAAGGAGGTGAACAACAACTGGGCTCGCACAAAGTATCATGCATGGCGCGCTCAGAAACGGCTTAAAAAGGAAACTGCCAGTGCGCCCGCCAATGTCACCCAGGACGAAAAGACTGAGCAGGACATTGAGGCGAATGGCGAAAGTTCGCAACAACCAGTCCCCCCACCTCATGCCGACGAACCTGAACAGCCTCTTGTTAATCCATACAATGCTCGTGCCAGTCTCCATTTGCATCACTGGCAAATCTTTTATACCTTGGCCTTTTTCACCAGGTAAAAAAAAAAAAAAAAAAACCACTTGCATAGACCGTCGGCTAACATGTTATACTGTACATTTGGGGTTTAGATTCACGCATCCAGTGTCGCAGGTGGCATCGGGAATTGTGCTAGCTTGCTACATGGAAGGCATCTGTGCATGTGCGTGTTTTTTTTTATTCTCGGAGACAACACCGGTTCTGACTCTTTATTTTTTCGTTAGATGGCTATGATTGCCTCGTGAATGACGACTGATGCAAGTGAGCAATGCTACTACTTTACTAATGGTTCCATCATACCTTTTTCATAACTGTATTTAATTCTTTCCTGTCTACCCTCGGTGCCTAGATATGGAAGTAAAAAACCGGCGCAAGCGTGTCCAATCACGCAAGAGCCCCTCCCTAGGAGGTCACTTTTATTATTATTATTATTTTTGCAGAATCCGAGCGCGCCGACCAAGCAAGAGTACAAAAAAAAAAAATTAGGACAAAGGGAATGAGCATTTTGTGAGCATGAAAAAATGTCCTATTTTGCACTTTTTTTTGATGAAAAAAGCGAAAAAACCGGTCGCGGGGCAATGGCTCCGGAGCTTGGTCGTCCAATAAAGAGTTTTTCCGCCCTCGGTTTTTGAGTTTCTAGTCATGCCACTGAGCGACAGATTGACAGGATCGCTGATGTCATCGATGGCCACGGAACGAAATCCTTTTGGTCCGAACGGCAGTTTTCCGTTCAATGGTCACTTGACAAAAAAAAAAAGTGGCCTTGATGTATCATTTTTCAGAACGTACGTCTGTGCACTGTCGGGTAATGCTAAGCCAAGATGGAGTATCAGGTTGGGCCGGAAGAGACGTGCGAAGGTTGGTTGTATTCCAAGTGGGGGAAGAAAGCTAGAATCTCGGCACGCTTTGTGTTTGGGCTCATTCCAAAATGGCGGCCTGTTGGTCGCCGTGGGAAAAAAAAGCTTCCCAGGAAAAGCGTTATAAAAAGGCCGAGGCGGCTTCCTTTTTTTTTTTTATTCTTTTTTGTTTCTTTTACTTCACAGATTTTCTTCTAAACGATACCTACTATGGTAATGAACGCACAGACGCAAACGACACACAGGCTCTGCCTTGACATCAGCCAATGCTAATGACTGTTTTTTTTTTTTTATCCTGAACAGACTGAATTGACTTTCACTAAGGCTAACAACCCCTTTGCTGGCTTTGACCATCTTCGCTTCACTGTGACCAACGCCAAACAAGCTGCTTCTTACTACACTACCCGCTTGGGCTTCAAGCACTTGGCTTACCGTGGTTTGGAAACCGGTAGCCGTGAAGTTGCCTCGCACGCCATCAGCTGCGGTGATGCTGTCTTCGTTTTCGAATCTCCCATCCAACCTCACTTGCAACGTGAAATGACGGAGGATATCGCCCGCCGTGGTGATGGTGTCAAGGACATTGCCTTCAACGTCCAAGACTGCAAGGCTGTGTACGAAAAGGCTGTCTCCCGTGGCGCCGTCTCTGTCAAGGCTCCTGAAGAATTCACTGATGAAGATGGTACTGTCATCATGGCCACTTTGAAGACCTATGGTGATGTTGAACACACTTTGATTGAACGCAAGAACTACAAGGGCATCTTCTTGCCTGGTTACAAGCCCTCGGCCACTGCTCTCCGTCACAACGATCCTTTGGAATCTCTCTTGTAAGTGGAAAAATGCTCGGAACGGAAGAGCTGTCTCGGCAAAGCTTTTTATTTTTTTTTGTTCCGGTTCTCATTTTTTTTTCTTTCCTTCAGGCCTCCTGTTCCTTTGGCTTTCATTGACCACGTTGTTGGTAACCAGCCCGATGACATGATGAACCCCATTGCCGATTTCTATGAAAAGGCTTTCGACTTCCACCGTTTCTGGTCTGTCGATGACAAGCAAGTCCACACCGAATACTCTGCCCTCCGTTCCGTCGTCATGGCCGATCCCGCTGAAAAGATCAAGGTCCCTATCAACGAACCTGCTCTGGGCAAGAAGAAGTCTCAAATTCAAGAATTCGTCGATTTTTATGGTAAGCACACTGGAAACGGCTTGGCTCGATGGAAACCTGACGGTTTTTTTTCTTCTTCTTCCTTTCAGGTGGCGCTGGCGTTCAACATATTGCTATCAACACTCCCGATATCATCACCTCTATCAAGAACTTGCGTGCCCGTGGCTGTGACTTCTTGACCATCCCTGACAAGTACTATGACAACTTGCGCAAGGCCCTTGCTGTCCACAACCAAACCGCTGTCCGTCCTGTGTTGGAAGACTTGGATGTGTTGCAACAACTCAAGATCATGGTTGACTATGACGAAAATGGCTACTTGTTGCAAATCTTCACCCGTCCTCTTGAAGATCGCCCCACTTTGTTTGTCGAAATCATCCAACGTAACAACCACAACGGCTTTGGTGCTGGTAACTTCAAGAGCTTGTTCGAATCCTTGGAAATCGAACAAGATCTCCGTGGCAACTTGACCGACATGGAACAGCCCCATGCTGCTCCCAGCAACTAAAAAACCGTATTCCCTTCCCATTTCCCTCCATCTCTCCTCCATCCATTATTCTGCATTCACCTCCCTCCATGGTTTTTGACCCTTACATATTTATAAATAAAGAACCAACCCTTGTACTTTTCAATTTTTCGTGGGCGCTGGCCTGTGCCAATGCTCGTCGTGCCTGGAAAAGGGATAGGTATAGCTGCGGAGCGAGTTTAGTGCTTCTTACTCATAGTCCTCTCATCGAGGGTATCTGTGCATTGACTGAATCATGGTGGTTTTTATAGTGGCAGTGCTCTTGACGTCGTATGTTTTCCGGTCAACCGATCCTTTCGCTATCACCTGCTTAACGAGCTTGTCGTGCGGTTGACTTTGACACTCTCTCGCCCGGTGACATTTGATCCACCCACCGCCATCGGCACAAGTGTCAGAAGAAAGCTCGGAAGAAAACGGCCATCAAGATCAGCAGGGCCAAGAAGGCGATGGTAGAACACCTTGCCGCGAAGGATGTTTCCATTAGGAAGACTGAGCATCTGCTAAGTGCTGTGCTGGCTCGATGCTACCTGGAGGATGGATCTATGGAAGCAACATTACATACCATGTGCACTCAATGCGACATGGACCGTGACCACCGCATTGATCTGATCAATGAAATGGAAGAAAAGAGGCAAGTCGTCGCAGTTTTCAGGAGCTTTTTTTTTTTTTTTTTCATCGATGATCCGCACCGCGAATGAAGCCAAGCCCACGTCTTCATCATGGTGTGACAAAGTTTCCCAGCGAAAGAGTTCCATTCATACTCTTTGGCTTCAAAAAGCAACTTCCTGGCTCGTCTTCCCTGGTGATTGATCAGTTGGAAAACCGACAGCGACAGGGCAAGCTTGCTGTTATCTCATTAAAATCCAAAGCAACCTTGTAAAAAGGGTGACCGTCTGCTCTGGCAAGAACGCGTTTAATGCTTTTATCCGGTAAGTGGTGCTTTTAACCAATACTAACAAAAGCTCTGATTTAAGTTTTATTGTTTTGCCATAGTCGAAATGGACATGACTACACCGTCAAGCCAAATTCACATCCACGTTTAGCCCAGGGACACGTGTGCATGCTTAGAGAGAAGTTGTTGCCTCTCCCTCTCTCCTCAAGGCTATGAATGCGGTCCGTTTTCTTACAGCATCCTCTTATTTTCATTATGCTGGCTTAAATTACCAGCATTTGCATGCCATTTGCTAGACTGAGAGCAAAAAAAGGCGTTCTTGCTGGCCGCGATTTCAATCGCCGCCAACAAGCCATCTAGACCAAGCGACTGGGTGATTTCAGATCGTTTTGCTCCGTGTTGCGTGTCCCATTGATCACCAGGATGTGTAGCAATGCAACTTGGAAATGGTGCGCGTGAATCGACAAGAGAATGGGGGCACGGCATCATGTATACTATGGCGATCATGGCTGCATTCAATATGATTTGCATGCGAAGCTCTTCCAAACGATAAACCTCCCAACTTGGAACTCTAGTGCAACACGAAAAATGCCAAAATGTCCTCGGTGTTTCCTTTATAATCTATCAGATAATAAAGTCGATGATGGTGCAGTAGAAACTGGCGCGAGCACCCTGGACGATCTCCTGCTTAGACCCAAAACAAGGTATTCCGAAAAAAAAATTCCAAGCCAGACTGTGTCTTCAAACGCCCATCGCAAGCTTCTGTCGTACCTGCAGTACCGCCTGTTTCTTTTTCTAGAAAGGTAGCCATCGTTGTGTTTTATATAGAAATAAAATGGCGCTTCGGGTCATGAGCTATTCAGGGAAAGCTTCGTTTGATATGGGCAGATGCGATTTTCTTTTTTCCAAAGTAGGTAAAGGCGCTGTCAAACGAGCAGGATCCATCTCTTGGTGAAACGATCAATGACCTTGGCTTTTTTCCTGGTCGAGCCCTAAATCACCCATTTACATTCATCATATCACGTCTGTTGGGTCCCCATGACGCCCTCCTTTTGTTTTTTCTCTGACCAGGCTTGCCACTGCATTTATGCAGTTCAGCTCATGATTTTATTCTTCTTTTTCAAAGAATGCTCAAATACATCTTTTTTTTTTCCTGGTTCACCCAGTTGCTGTGTGTGACAACCACATGGATGGATTCCTTTTTCTCTTTTTTTTTGTCCAATTTTGTAACGAAAAAAAGAGAAACGATCGCAAACACATCTAAAAAAAATCATTCTCTTTGACTTTTCTTTGCATGACAAGGTAAAATAAAATGCCTTTCTAGGCATGGTGTGTGAGGTGAAAAAATGGCCATCTCTTCAATCGAGACCAGCAAATGACGATAACAAAAGAATCAACGGGTGAACGGCTAAAACACAGCTCGTTTTTTTTTTATATTTATTTTTATAGCAGGTCTAGCCATATCACAGTCAGCAAGTGTCAAGGGGGCAAATGGAGTGCTATGAATAAGAGCCAAACTCCTTTGGTCCCTTTTTTTTTTTTTTTTTTTTTACGTGCGCGAATTGATGTGCGTCGAGATATTAAAAAAGAAATAAACAAAAAATTAAAAACGAGGAGGTCAAAAAAAGGGGGGAGGCAAAAAAAAGGGAAAACACAAAGGTTACGGAATACTGAACAGATGATCATGACCAAGGAGAGTTTGGCTGGGCAAATCCAAGTTGATAAAAATAAAAAAGAAGGGGGGAGACAGAAGAGAGGGGGAGCGAGGGGATATAAATAAGAAAAATTAAACATTGGCATTGCTCTGTTCCTTTTGCTTTTCTTTTTTCTCTGCCTAGTTTTTTTTACTCTCATTGATGACAACAGATCAAGAATCACCTCCAGGCATATTCTCAAACCCCACAATCCACCCATTCACGATGACACCAAAAGACAAACCTGCGCTATGCTCCCTCGTCGGCGGTATTCACCACGCCACTCTCAAGAGCAAGGCAGTTGACCAAGACCTTAGCCATGCTGTCGACGTGTCCTTGCATGCAATGAAAGCCATCCCAAGTATGGCTTGGTGGTCGCTTGCTACATTTGTACCACCTTGCTCTCGGCCACCCTGTTCGAAGGCGCGTGGTTCTCCATCACCACCAGCCATGCTGCCACCCACACCACCTTTGGTACGACCAAGCTCCAGCATCGCCACCGCTGATTCGTCTCTCATCGATTGCGGCTTTGTATATGCGCCCACTGTTTCCAACCCATCCATTCACCCTTCTCATGACCTCTCTCCCTCCTCGTCGTCCTCTTGCAATGATTTTCTTTCCATCCCGGAGTTATACCCAGGAACTCGGCGTGGTTCCAAAGACAGCAGGTAAACTGATCAACCTTAATTTTTTTTGTTTATGCAGCTTTCTTTGTTTCATAGTGAATCCATCACCCCCGGACTAACAATCGACTGTCTGGTTGACCGATTGGTAGCTCACGACGGTAAAAAAAAAAAAAAAAAGAAAGTTCATTCCAAAGCTCCCCTATTCTCCCTGTAGCCTCATTTTCAATTCTTACTCACTTTTATCCTTGCCCTTTTTTTTAGGGGATGAGCAGATGATTACCATATTTCTAATATTCTTTCGCAAATTCATGAAACCACATGATCTGATCAAAACATTGGTAGACAGGTAAAGAGATACCAGGGACACAAATAAAAAGTCCAACCTTCGCCCTGTTCATGATGTAACTCGTCACATTCCATTTATAGATTTGAACACGATATGGACCTCCGCCGCCTACCAACGCCCACACAGCAGCGGTAATAAAAGTTGTTTTTTTTTTCTGTTGAAGACTGACCTATTCCCACCTCTTCAGTATCTGTCACGTTCTGGAGTCTTGGATGACCAATTACTGGAACGATTTTATTAGCTTCCCAACACGAAGTTGCTTGCATGGCTTTCTCGATCGCATTTCTCGTCGCATGCCATCCATTTACTCGGTCTTGCATCCTCTGGCTCTCCAGCCTCTGGCAGAAACAGACCCCGATGATCATTGGGGCCTGACGGACCGTGACCTCGAAGCCCGTTCGTCCTTCCAGCTGCAGCCGGTGCCACGGAAGAGATCCAGTCGTCAACTCCGAGTAGTCAACCATTCAGACACCCAGCCATTACCCACCGAGTCATCCTCGTCTCTCCTGAGCCCAACCTCTCCGAAACCAACGCAGCTACGATCCTCCTCCACCCGCACCTGCCACACCACCTCATCCGCCTCATCCTTGTCTTCTTCCGCTCGGCCGACGCCTTGTTTTGCCGGCCATCTGCTCTCCACCGCCATCCCCCGTCCTCACTCCAACCATGCTGCTGTATTAACGCCTGCAGCATGCACCGTAAATGCTATGCCCATGAGCAACACGACTCTCACCAAGATCTTCTCCGTGCTGACACCAATGGACATGGCCGAGCAATTGACCTGGGTAGAAGCCAGGCTCTTTTCACAAATTAAGGTAAGCCAGTAAAGCGCACAAACAGTGGTACAGATCGAGCTGACCTATCGTGATGCACAGGCCCGTGAATTTGTGCGCATGGTGTGTCATACACATGACAACAGGGATCCGTTCTATACCAACAAAAACGCATTGATGGCCTCCATCTCCCACTTCAACTTTATCTCGGCCTGGGTCATTACCATGCTTGTGACCCAACCCCGTTTGAGCAAACGGGTCTTGCTGCTGGAAAAATTCATGATGATTGCAGTGGTAGGCACAAAAAAAAAAAAAAAAAAAAAGGAGGAGGGGGTTTAGCCCAGTCTCACCACGATTTTTTTTTTTTATTAATCAGGAACTACGAGATCTGAACAACTACAACACGTTGATGGCTCTCCTTGCTGGAATCAACAATGCCTCGATCTTACGGCTCAAACATACCCAAGCTGCCATTGAAAAGCGCAAAATCTTCAAGCGTTTCCAGAGTCTGGAACGCCTGATGAGCTCGGACAGGTAAATAAAAAAAGAAAAAAAAAGGGGGGGGGCGATGGTTTTGGTGTACAATGGCTCATGCTTTTTTTATTTTTATTTATTTATTTTGTTTTATTTTGCATGAATGGCAGATCGTTTGCATCCTATCGATTGGCACTCAAAGCCTCGTCCCGGTCACCGCATATTCCTTATTTGTAAGCTTCTCCCTTCTCCGAAGCTTGCGTCTGGGCTGATATTGACAGGTTGCATTTTTTTTTTAAAAATAGTGGCATTCATAGCCAAGATTTGATTGCTCTGGCCGAGGCCAACAAAGATTTCAAAAAGGATAGCTCGATCAACTGGGAAAAATTCAGGCTGATGGGAGAATGCATCCTGACGGTGATGAGATGCCAGCATCCAAAACATCACATTCGACCTAATTCCACTTTTTTACGCTGGCTGGCCAATTATGAAATTCTTGGTGATGAGGTAAGAGCTCCTTGAAAAAAAATCATGCCTTTTTGTAAAGAGAAGCTCATGCTCCTGTCGCCTCCTTTTTATTTCTCTTCAGGATCATTACAAGCAATCCAAGTGCATTGAGCCACAATTGAAATCATCCTCGAGCATGGGTCGACTGCGTGATTTTTGGCAACGTCTGTGAATACAAACACCTGTACTTTTACCCCTTACTTTTTTTTTTTTTTAATCTTCCAAATAAAGTGTACATGTCATGATGGCTGGGTCACTATTGGGTTCACTTGTCTAACATTGATATTAAGTCTTGTTGTCTCCATAAATTTGCCAAACAGGTTCCATTCTGATACATCGTCCTCGTTTCCATCCGGCTGCAGATACTCGGGTAGAGTGTTTTCGATAATGCGAGGGACACCTACAAGAGGAACAAAAAAAAAAAAGTGGTACGCAAGTGAGTGAAAGCATCAAAAAGAAGGGGGATCACTTGCTGTGGAACGAGCGACGGCAGGGCTGGGTCATCACCACAATATCACCACTACGAAGATAGAGGGCCGATGGTTTGGCATCACGGTCTGGCCCTCCTATTAAAAATATGCATGCATTGCCGAGGCTAACCAAATATAAAGTTGTTTTAGAGTTTCTGTTACCCATCGCACCCGAATTTTGTTTTACCTGACAGACACCAAGGGTGCATCCATGTTGAGTTCACTTCGATCCACATGGCCCATGAGTGCATCCCGGTATTGATAGTAGTTGATGACGCCTGCCTCGGCGCGATAGTCTTTGCTGCGGTAGGTGTTTGTCCAGCCTTGGCCGCCCACGCCTTCGATGCTTTGGACAACAGCATGGCTGAGACGGGCGACAACCTCAGGCATCGGGAATTGCCGGTCCAAATGGTACGTTCGAGTGGGCCAGTGGTAATGGTAGCCCAAAGTGATCCACCGTAAATGGCGAATCAGTTGAGTCGTCGGCATCGTCTCGACCGTCTTGGATGGCAGCGGCTCCGGTTTGGCAACCTTCATGCGAGGGTCGAATTTGTCGTCGCATGCCTTCAGAGGGATGGCTAGGGTGCGGCTGTTCTGTGCTGGTACAGGTACGGTTTGCGTGTCATCTGCCGTGGTGACAAGGCTTTTCTTGGGCACAAACCCTGATGGGTCGTCCATGGATCGGAGGCCCTGGGCTTCTTGCTGAAACAGCGGCCAAAGCCCGGTGTCGGGCACTCGGTAGTGGGTATGCAGATTGGATACGTTGGGCGATTTTGGGTATTCGGAAAGACATTGTTGGATAAGATGGCGTTGAGCAGAAGGACTAAAAGGATTGGGGATGATGACAAGTCCTGCAAAAAAAAAAAAAAATGGTTGGTTGGTTTTGTACGTCCACCCTTGACGGTGTCCTACCGGGAAAAGTGTTGAGGACAAAGGCTTGGCCAGGCGTGTCAGATCGATGAGGATCCACAGCGGATCCAAACCATGGACACAATTGGCGTAGATCATGGCTTAGCTGAACGGGGGTCAGTTGGTTAGGACAGGGTTGCTGATGAGGATCAATGGCCATTGAAAAATCGGGGGCTGGTTGTCGAGATTTATAGTAGCGTTCTTCATAGCGAAATGGAGTTTGATTCACATAGGCCGATCCATCCTGTCGTCTAGCTTCTTTTTCCCGAGCCTGCTTTTCTTGTCGAAATTGCTCACGTCGAGAGATGGGACGATCAGGGAACATGCATTCAGTTTCCGTTGCCAAGGCAGAAAAGGAAGGAAAAAAAAAAAAATTAGGACGCAGCGGCGGGACCTGTTGGGTATTTTTTGATCTTTTAAGCTGGTTCGTTTACGGTGTGTTTATTCTTTGAAACTATAACTGTAGAATCCGACTTTCAGGACGAGGCAAAAAATGGCATGAGAGACAATGGTACCCACCAACACCATACGCGAGGTCCTTGTATCAGCGCGCGAGACAACAGTGTTCAAGTTTTTGACCAAAAAGTACCCTAGATGAAAATCAAGGAGTCAGCATCGTGCCTTCTCCTATTTGTCCACTCATTTGTCCCATTACCTGTGATACCAAAAGCAATGCCAACAAAGATCCAGCGGGCAATATCTACGGGAATGATGCAGAGGAGCTAAATAAAAAGAAGGGTGAGCCAAAAAATCAAAGAAGGGGAAATCGCTTACTGAAATAGGGATCCAGATGGTCATCGAGTAGCCATAATAATCGACGATTTCTAGCAAGGAAGGTTGGCATCCATAGTATTTCGTGGATGCCCAGACGACAACAGGGTTGACAAAGGTGTAAGGATAAATGACAATCATGGCATAGCTGAGGTCTCGGAAGTCATAGACGTATTCGACATTATCAATATAGGCAGCAACAGAACGAGCCATGAAGGAGCACACAAACACAGCAAACACAGCAGTGGTAGTGATCCAAAATGGCCCGTACAAGTCAGGTTGGTGCTCCAAGGTGTCGTTGGCAAAGTCGCCCACAGGATACATGGACTTCAAGCAACGTTCCACTACCTGGGTGGTATCCACATCAAAAAAGCGAGTATAGTAGTCTAGCGACCAAAGGGGTTTGTTGCTATACGATGGTGACGATTGTTCTCGTTGAGTGGGTGCGGCTGGGGCTGTAGGAGGAGGAGGACCTGGCAAGCCAAGAGATTAAAACCGTGCCAAGGCGTTCACCAAGTTCACTTACGTGTCGTGGTGGCCTTGCCGATGGTATCATTGGAAAAATCTAATCATCAACGAAATTAACCATTGGATATAGCCCATCCTTTACGACATCCTCAGTTGCTTTACCTTGAAATTCCAGTCCGTCGCTTTCGATGGTAGCGGGCTACAGTAGAAAAGAGAGGGTTGGCGTGTACGATACATCACATAATACTCATGTATTACCTGTGAATAGTCAATGGCTTGTTCCATGTCCACAAGGACATTGTATTGATTTTTACCAGCCATTTGAAAGTCTTGGAGATGCTTGTCAGAAAAAATCAAAAAAAAAAGAAAAAGAAAAAAACTGCAAAAAAGGAGAGCTATTAGGGAATCATCAAAAAAAAAAAATTCCACACTGTCGGGCGTCGGCCAATCAGCTTGATACTTGTGTAGCTAGCCCGAGGAGACTCACCCATTCAAGAAACAATACAATACATTCTCTGTATGATATTAAAAAGCCCATAGAAAATAGGAGTGGTGAGCTGATCGTTACCTTTTCTATCAATCGAGAAGCTTTACTTTTTTTTTCTGCCTTTCCGACCCTCGTTTTTTTTTTTTTTTTTTTTTTTGACAGCCTCCGACTTTTTCAAAGGGCCCAAAACAAGGGCAACCACGCTACTATTTTTGTAAGGTTGACTCTAGACGATCCTGCAAGACAAAGTGCGCTTTTTTTTATGTAGCCTTTCAAGGTTGATATTCTAAATTTAGGGTTTGGAAAAGAGAGCCCAAAGCGTCCACAAGCATGACGAGAGGAAATAATTTTCAAACCGCGGCTCACACACAGCTTTGAAGCAAAAAGGCGTTTTTTTTCCTTTGCAACTTATTTTTTAAGGGCATTAAATTTTCTTTTCTTTCTTCTTCCCTTTTGCTCTTTGTTGATTAA
The DNA here is from genome assembly GCA_002104935.1 of Hesseltinella vesiculosa. Classification (NCBI taxonomy): domain Eukaryota; kingdom Fungi; phylum Mucoromycota; class Mucoromycetes; order Mucorales; family Cunninghamellaceae; genus Hesseltinella; species Hesseltinella vesiculosa. Next base: position 734,097 of record MCGT01000012.1, on the reverse strand, counting down.
TTTATTCATTGAACTAGTTGATTATTGGCAATCTATTACCTTCATTTGTAAGTCCATTATAACATAAAAAGACTCCAAAGGACAAGGAACATCCCTCTGTTGGATCGCGGATCAAGGCGCTTGTCTTTGACTTTTATGAAGGTTACGAACGTTTCTCACCCAAGAATTTTTCTCTCTTGACCTTTAGATTGCAGCATAACCAATATTTTTTTCCTTTTTGTTCTATTTATTACCTTCATCTTCCTTGTCATTTTGTATACACCTTAAATAAGCGCTGATGCCATCTACCACGGACACACTTGACCATTGGCAACTCGCACCCTGTGGCCAGTACTGGATCTACACTGAACCTTTGGAGAAATCGGATAATGATGACCGTGAATACCGTCTGATCAAACTAGCCAACAATGATTTGCAGGTGCTGTTGGTTCATGAAGAAGACACAGACAAGTCAAGTGCTGCTTTGGACGTACACGTTGGTCACCTGAGTGACCCTGTAAGTACAAGAAAAAGGCCCCACCACCCACCGCCCTCTAGAAAAGGAAACAAAGGGGAGTATACGAAAGAGACTGTGCTCATCGTGCTCTATTTTTTTTATGACATAGGAGGAATTCCAAGGCTTGGCCCATTTCTGTGAACACTTGCTGTTCATGGGGACTGAAAAGTATCCCAAAGAAAATGATTACAACCAATACCTCTCGGAACATTCTGGGTTCTCCAATGCATTCACAGGGGTGGAAGATACCAACTACTACTTTGAAGTAGCCCATGACTACCTCGAAGGTGCTCTGGATCGATTCGCTCAATTCTTCATCAGCCCTCTCTTCTCGGACTCGTGCACTGAACGTGAATTGAAAGCTGTGGATTCTGAACACAAGAAAAACCGCCAGCTCGATAGCTGGCGCATGTTCCAACTGGATAAAACCCTCAGCAACCCGGATCACCCCTATTGCCATTTTGGTACTGGTAACTTGGAAACCCTTAGTGACGTGCCCAAGGCCCTTGGCAAAGACATTCGTGACGAACTTTTGAAATTCCACGACTCATACTACTCAGCCAACATTATGAAACTTTGTATCTTTGGCCGAGGTAAAAAAACATGCTTTTTTTTTTTTAGCGCGGTCGCGGATTGATTTTTATTTTGTTTTGTGGGTCTAGAATCTCTGGACACCCTGACTGGCTGGGCTGTTGAAAAATTCAAAGATGTGCGCAACAAGTCCATCCAACCGCCAAGTTTCCCTGGACACCCTTTAACCAAGAACGAATTGATGGTAAGGGAGAAGCCAATTATTATTATTATTATTATTATCTTGGCGGGCTGGATCATTGCTTGAAGAAGTGCAAATGCTTTTGGTTCCACCTGTTCAATAAGAGAATCACATACGAGGCAAAAAATGTGTATTTATTATTCTTATTATTTTACCATAGAAACAAATTTTCATCAAGCCTGTGAAAGATGTGCGTTCCTTGGAAATGACATTCCCTTTCCCAGATCAATATCCATTGTACCAAAGCCAGGTAAATAGAGACCAAGAGATCGAAGAGGATGGACAGACATTGGCGACTTGCGTGAAGAGCGAGGTAGGCGTACGAGGCGCTTACGCTTTTTTTCTTCTTATTATTATTGTACTTTAGCCCGGGCGTTATATTTCTCATTTGATTGGTCACGAAGGCAAAGGATCCATCCTGTCATTGCTGAAGAAACATGGCTGGGCAAACTACTTGCAAGTCGGCACGCTACATGGTGGCATTGGCTTTGAATTCTTCCGCATCAGTGTAGATTTGACCGAGGAAGGCCTTGGTAAGTCCGACTCGGCAGAAAAAAAATGACTCTGACCCTTTTTTTTCATGCAGCCAACTATCAAAAAGTGATCCTGGTTGTTTTCCAGTATATCGAATTATTGAAACGAAATGGCGTGTGTGAAGCGACATTCAAGGAAGTACAATCGCTCGCATCTCTAGCTTTCCGCTTCAAGGAAAAGTACCCTCCATCTCAATACACCTCACGCGTGGCCGGGCTTATGCAACAAGGCTACCCTTCCAAATACACCCTCTCAGGCACCAGCTTGATCCGTGAATACGACCCTGCCTTGATCGAAGAAAATTTGTCCTGGTTGCGCCCCGACAACTTCCGTATCATCCTCCTAAGTCAAAATCCTCCTCCAAGCATCCAATTCACCAAGCAGGAAAAGTGGTACAGCACCGAATATGAAGTCACCAATTTCGATGATGCTCTCATCAAGGTATGACAGTAGAGCGCTGGAATGTCGTGGTCATGACGGCTCCTAGACTGACCACTTTTTTTTTTTCTTAAAAAAAAAACAGTCCCTCAGCAACTTGCAGTTGGATTCAGATTTGCAACTGCCTGGCGTCAATGCCTTTATCCCCACCAAATTTGAAACACATAAGCAATCTCTCAAGCAACCATTGAAGCAGCCTGCCCTGATCGTCAATAACTCCCGGCTTCGCCTATGGCACAAGAAGGACGACATCTTCTGGGTCCCTCGTGCCAACGTGTGGATCCTGTTTAGAAACCCATTGGCCTATGCCACCCCCTCCAACTGTGTCAAGACCAGGTAAAAAAATGGGGCGTTGCTTGGCCACCGATCTTGCTTAACACGTCTTTTATTTTTCTTTCAGACTCTTTACAGACATCCTGAAGGATTCGTTGAATGAATATGCCTACGACGCCGAAGTGGCCGGTCTCAGTTACAACATTGAAAATCAATTGGAAGGCATGCTGGTAATGTGATCTCAGGGAAAAAAAAAAGTAGGCGAGTGATATCAAGTCTTTGGCTGACGATTTCCTCCCTTTCACTCTTACTAGCTGGCGATTGGTGGCTACAACGACAAACTCTCCGTCCTGCTGGACAAAGTGGTGCGCAAGATGCGCGACATCAAGATTGACCCTGGCCGATTCAAGCTGCTCAAAGACCAACTGCGTCGCTCATACACCAACTTTTCCCTGGAGCCACCATATCAACACGCCCTGTATTACCTGTCGTATTTCACGCAAGACCGTATGTGGACCAACGACGAAAAACTCAAAGAACTAGACGCCATCACCGCCGACGATATCCAAGCGTTTTATCCCACCATCTTGTCCCACCTTCATTTGGAAGCCCTCGTCCACGGCAACCTCTTCAAGGAAGATGCGCAAAAAATGCTCGAATCGGTGCTGGAGGTTTTGAATCCCAAGGAGTTGCTACCAAGCCAACTGGTCGGTCTCCGGGGCCTCATTCTCCCCAAAGGTAAGAAGAAGGGCGCAGTAAAAGGAGAGCACTGTCTCACTTTTCCTCTGTCGATCTCCTATAGGTACCAAGTGGGTCTATCAACGCCAAGTGGATGACCCCAATAATGTCAACTCTGGTATCGAATATTTGATCCAAGTTGGTAATGTCTCGGACACAGCTCTCCGTGCTCGTCTGAGCTTGCTGGCCCAAATTGCCCAAGAACCTTGCTTTGATCAGCTGCGAACCAAGGAACAATTGGGTAAGGAGGAAGCGGATGGATGACAAGACAGCTGAGGCTCACCTAGGGATTTTTTTTAGGTTATTTGGTGTTCAGTGGGGTGCGCAAACAAACTGGCTCCATGGGCATGCGCTTTATTCTGCAAAGTGAGCGTGACACCGTGTATCTAGAAAACCGCATTGAAGACTTCTTGGACAAGTTGCATGCCTTGGTGGTCAACATGTCTGACACTGAATACAAGGCTCAAGTCCAATCACTCATCTCCAAAAAGCTGGAAAAGGACAAGAACTTGGGTCAAGAAGGCGGTAAATACTGGGCCCACATCTACTCTGGCTACTATGAATTTGATCAAGGTAAAAAGAAAGGAAAAAAGACACGCGTCGCTCATTCTCTCTCACTCTTTTTTATTTTTTTTCCCACAGTCGATAAGGATGTACAAGAACTGAAGATTGTCAGCAAGGATTCATTATTAGAATTCATGGACCATTACATCATGCCAGCCTCACCTCACGTGCGCAAACTTTCGGTCCATGTCAAATCGCAAAAGGCTTCTTTTACCAAGAAGTACAAGGTTGACATCGAATCCCTGCACACTTGCTTGGTCGCTCAAGGCGTCCACCGCTTCTCCATGGATGACCTCCGTACCGCTATAGAAAAGGCCAGCAACGGCGAAATCGACAGCGAGTCAGCCTTGCTGGCCAACCTGCGCGCCATGCTGATCGATGAGACCAAGGGTGGCGAACTGGAAATCGAAGCCTTGATGTCCAAGCTAGTGTCTGCCATGGGCATGGCCCAAAGCGAGCCCAGCAGCAGTGGTGCCAATGCCGTCAATGGTTCACTCGTGGATGTTGACAGCAAGACAACCGCCAAACGCCTGGCCCAAGACAGCAGCACCAGCTCCTCGACCGACAGCGAAAGCGGCCGCTCCTCACCAGCTCGAGACCACTCCCAGCTCCCAGCTGGCAACCAAGTCATTGCTGATCCTGTTCAATTCAAGAGTCGAATGGAGCTTAGCCCGGCTGCCGTCCCTTTGATTGAACTCTAGCAAGATCTCTCCTTCCCTTTTTTGTCCCTCGCCCTGTCCCTCATAGTTGAATTTGTTACTCTTTAAAAATAAAGGTCATGTAGCCCATAACAATCTTTCACAAGTTGCTTTGGCGAAATTGATGGCAAAGAGCCTTGCTCCAAGATGGAGCCCTCGTAAGAAGGAACGTCTGGACTTTTGTTTCAAGAGTTTTATTAGCTTAGCGTGTGAACCCCAATTTGTCGATAGTGACAATTTTGAGAAAGTACGACGACCCAAGAGAAAGTCGTAAGCTATGCCTTGAAATACCATAGCATCGACGCTGATAGTGGTTTTACCGATAGTCAATTTAACGTTGCGTAAAAGACCCAAAGGTTCATGACCTGATACAATTCATTAATGGCGACACGTTTGGTTGAAGTGGTAGGCTGTGCTTCGTTTTTGACACACATGGACCAAAACGTGGAATTGATTTTTGCCAAAGTTGTCAGGTTTTTAAGTGTTGCAAAGGCTTGGATGTCAGAGAGTGACTTGGGGAAATTCATTGTGGCAAATTCGACCATGGTGAAGAGGCTTGAAGGGTGCGCTTGGGTCATAAAATAAGAAATTATATGCCCTTTAAATTTAAAACATTAGGGATCGTTAGCTAGAGTATATACCCGAATCACTTACCGTTAATTTGAAAACTAAGGCAGCCCTTCAAGCCATTTTCGTCGACAGTGTTTTTAGAGAGGGTTGTCAGTCGAACAAGGTCGTTGCACAGACCTTGCTTTGTTGTTTACCATTGCTGAAACAATGGTGTCAGGTTGAAATTCCGACAGAAGTTCTACCTTGCTTGCCCGTCGAAGGATGACGTCTCTGCTTGGGTCAGAGATTAATGCTGATAGCATTGGGTCGTAGTAAGTTGATTGCAGTTCCACTTCTCCCATGGAATTCATATCCAAAATCTGTCTTTGCGGGAACCGAGTGGTGGATAATGGCTTTCGCAGCCAAATGGAGCTGTAACGGACTGGATCTGGACCTCCAATTTGGACTAATGTGGAATTTAGTATAGACACAGCAAGTAATTCAATAAGAACCTTTTCTATGTTTATTTTCACTTCGAAAATTCGAATGAAGAAGAAAAAGAGAAACAAAGGGAAAAAAAATAACGATTTAAGCAATTCGACTAGCGCTTGTCTAATTCTAGAACAAGTCTCCGCACAGTAGATCTCCCTCAGTTCAAGCATTTATACACCGTTCACGTCTTAGCTAGAGCGCATGCTGCAACTTGGGAAGGAGCGTATCTAAGTTGAGGTGTACAATCTCAGCGTCCATGGGGAGAGTAAGTTCAGGAAGGTTGTTGCATCGGTTAAGAAGCAAAGGGGTAGAGCAAGCGATGAGGCAGTCCTCGTGAGATCCAAAGCCAGCTTCTTTCAAGATCTGACAATTCTTTGCATTGCGGGGGCCTGTATAGACCGTGAGGCATCCAGTGACCCGATGGTGGTGGTGGTGTCGAGTTGACAGTCAAAGTCGAGAAGATCTTTTTTCGGTAAAAGAGGTTTTGTTAAAAAGACGGTATGGCGTTCATTGCCGCGAATCCAATGGGAACGAGTGGGTAAGTGGGTTGATGGTCAGTGCGGAAGGTGGTGAAGCCGAAACCATTTCGGCAACAGTGGGAGAATGGGGAGTGTAGCCGGAGGAGGTGGGGTAGAGGAGTGGGAAGAACAACCTGTGAAAAAAAAAAAAAAAAAAAAAAAAAAAGCTTCTGCCATAGACGAGGATTTTTTTTCTCTTCCTTTCACCTCCTTGATTCATTCGTTACATTATGGCTGTGGAACGACGCCGATCAAGATCACCATCATCCCGAGATACAACCAATGATCGGCACCAACGCAATGAAAGCCGGTCTCATACAAGTGATAGCACACCGACACAAAGCAAACGGGTGCCTGTCTCCATTGAAGAACTGCTCAAGAAAAAGCAAGACCAAAATTCGACAGCAAAGGTAAATAGTACTTGGCAATTCCTAAATGTGGATTCATTTGACCTTGTTTTATTTATATAGCCTACATTTATGACGAAAGAGCAGCGAGCTCAGCTTGCATTGGAACGACGTCAAAAAGAAGTGGAAGACATCCGTAAACGACAAGACGAAGAACAGCGCCAGCGCCAGCAATTCCATGCCAAAGCTGAAGAAGAAGTGCATCGGGCTGATGACCGCTATCGTTCATCACGAGATGACCGCCACCATCGCAAGCGGCACCGCCGCTACCGTTCTCGCTCCCGCTCCCGCTCTCGATCCCCCGAACCCCAACAAGACCTTGACAATCTAAATGATAAGGAAAAACAAGCCATTCGCGTAAGTTTGCTTAATCCCCTCATCAAAGCGAGAGAGAAATGACCAAATGCTTACTCTCTCTCTCTCCCTTTTTTTGCTGCAGGACCGATACTTTGGCAATGACCAGCGCAAGCGCAAGGTCCGCAAAATGAACGAGCGCAAGTTTGTGTTCGACTGGGACGCTGGCGAAGACACCTCTAATGATTTCAACCCGCTCTATGCGAACAAGCACAGTGCACAGATGTTCGGTCGTGGTCATATTGCTGGTATCGATACCAAGGATCAAAAGAAGCGCCAATCCGAATTCTACGAAAAGCTTCTCAAGGAGCGACGCACCGATGAAGAGCGAGAAAGAGCATTGTAATGTTTCCTGCCAAACACCAACCAAGGCCATCACTCACATTTTATTTATTCAACAGGGAACTTGCAAATATGGTCCGTGAAAAGGAAGCAAAGACCACATGGGACGATCGTCATTGGACTGACAAGGCCCTCAAGGAGATGAGTGAGCGTGATTGGCGTATCTTCAAAGAAGACTACAACATTGCCACCAAAGGTAAAAACGATGACAAGAGAACCAGTGGCCTGACCAAGTGGAACTCACCCCAGCCATTTTGCTTACCCTTCTACCTAGGTGGATCTATACCTCATCCTCTCCGAGCTTGGAAGGAATCCAGCTTGCCGAAACGGATTTTGGAAGTTATTGACAAGGTGGGCTACAAGGAACCGTCACCAATCCAGCGCCAATGTATCCCCATTGGCCTGGAAAATCGCGACATCATCGGCATTGCTGAAACCGGTTCTGGTAAAACTGCTTCCTTCATTATCCCCATGTTGAACTACATCACCAAACTGCCGGTCCTGAACGAAGAAAACGCCATGGATGGTCCTTATGCACTTGTGATTGCTCCTACCCGTGAACTGGCCCAGCAAATCGAACAAGAAGCAACCAAATTCGCCATCCCCATGGGCTACAAGTGTGTCTCCATTGTTGGTGGGGTAGGTCACTCTTTCACACCTTTCCCAATCCTCACGGCTCACCTTTTTATCCAACGATTTTGTAAATAGCACGACATTACCGAGCAAGCCTTCAACATGCGAAACGGCGCTGAAATTGTGATTGCAACACCCGGTCGTTTGGTGGACTGTCTGGAAAAGCGCATCCTCGTCCTGAATCAATGTGCCTATGTTGTCATGGATGAAGCCGATCGCATGATTGATATGGGTTTCGAAGAAGCTGTCAACGCGATCCTGGATGCCTTGCCCGTGTCCAACGTCAAGCCCGACGACATGTCGACCGAGAAGGCAGCCGATACTACTTTGGCCATGCAATACCGACAGACCACCATGTTCTCTGCCACGATGCCAACGGCCGTCGAACGCCTAGCCAAAAAATACCTGCGCAACCCGGCGGTGGTCACCATTGGTAACGCTGGCCAAGCTGCCGTCACTGTCGAGCAACGTGTAGAAATGATTGACGACGATGGCAGGAAAAGGTAAAAGAGAAGCCTGAGCTCTGTGGGTGTTCACACGACATGTCTCACCAACTGCCTTTTTTTTTTTTGTTAGAAACCGTCTTATGGAAATCCTTAATAGCAAACGCTACGAACCTCCTATCATTATTTTTGTCAATCAAAAGCGCGGGGTGGATATGCTGGCCAAGTCACTGAACAAGCTGGGCTTCCAAGCCGTGACATTGCATGGTGGCAAATCCCAGGAACAGCGTGAAGCTGCCTTGGACAAACTCAAATCCGGTAACGCAGAGATCTTGGTAGCAACAGATGTTGCTGGTCGTGGTATTGATGTCAAGAACGTGTCTCTTGTTGTGAACTATGATATGGCCAAGAACATTGAGGGTAAACTGAATCCAGGGCGGAAAGATCATCATGAACTCACCTCTCGGCGTTATTTTTTTTTTCATCTGACCATAGATTACACCCATCGTATCGGTCGTACTGGTCGTGCCGGCCAATCTGGTGTGGCTATTACTTTCCTGTCCAACAATGATACCGATGTGATGTATGATCTTAAGCAAATGCTTATCAAATCGCCCGTCTCCCGTGTGCCCAATGAACTGGCACGACACGAAGCCGCCCAAACGAAGCCTGGTGCCATCAAGAATATCAAGCGAGCCGACGATGAATTCTAGTGTTTTTTTTTTTGATGCTTCATCCTTCAATAAACGGCCACTATTTGTCTACTGCATAGTATGTCAAAAAGCACGAAAAGGGACCTCTTGCAGCCTTAGTTGATTTTTTTTTTTTTTGTGGCACAGAGTTGGTTCATTGTCCGGCCCGAAAAAAAAAAGTCAGCGTTCGCATCATTTTTTAAGATCCTCCGTTTGCACTATTTTTTTTTCTTCTTCTTCCTTCATTTTCCGTTATTCGCCATGGTATGTATTCAACGAAAGAGAGAGAGCGGGAACGACACATCGAAACGATCGAATGGGATATACCGACAAAAGATAAAAACAGATATGGATCGTCATAGATGGATGGCTTTGGATGGATGGATGCCATTTTTTTTTGGGGGGGTGCATGGTCATTGTCCAACATACATTGTGTTTCCTGTCGACTCGGCCAATTCATCTTCCATCCTTCGGCTCGTCCCCTACTCCATTATGAACTTGTCACTCATCTTTATATTGTTTGGGACTTGTAGGTCAACATTCCCAAGACGCGTAACACCTTCTGTAAGGGTGTCAAGTGCCGCAAGCACACTCCCCACAAGGTGACTCAATACAAGGCTGGTAAGGCTTCGCTCTTCGCTCAAGGTAAGCGTCGTTACGATCGTAAGCAATCCGGTTATGGTGGTCAAACCAAGCCCGTGTTCCACAAGAAGGTAAAGCAAAAACAGTCAACTGCATGCAACTTGCCTCGACGGACCCCACTCATGCCACTTTTTCTTCTCATCGCGCCACTTTAGGCCAAGACCACCAAGAAGATTGTGCTCCGTTTGGAATGCACCAAGTGCAAGTACAAGATGCAACTCCCCATCAAGCGTTGCAAGCACTTCGAATTGGGTGGTGACAAGAAGACCAAGGGTGCTGCTCTTGTTTTCTAAGCGATTCCACAATATTTTTTCTATTGCTCCAATACTAAGAGTTTTGTTGAATTAAAAAATGATCATTCAGGAATAGCCATGCTTGTTTATTCTTTATTTCTTCTTGGATGCTGGTTTTTGTAGGGCAGAGTGCGTCAGGGTATCGTGATTATAAGTAAATGAAGACTCGGATGCTGCGGCATGTTCAATCAGGGATTTTGTACTCGAATTTGCTTGACAGGTACAGAGTGCCATCCCGCACCATTTTTTCCAAGCAGCCCTTGAATCGTTTTTCGTTGACGACGAAGCCTCGCTGAATGACCATTGCCTGGATATAATGAGAAGGGACGCCACCTGCCGACACCCAACAAAAAAAAAAAAAAAAAAAACTGGTCAGCACGTTGGCATTAGAAAGGAAGCGGCCTACCGTAGACCAGAGACGACTCATTGTTGACAGTGTCCTGTATAATACTAAGCACCTCCTTTTCCATTCTGACTTGATCCATCAGCTGGTAACAATAGGCACCATAGTCATTCTTGGAAGAGACAATGTCGCCTGAATTACAAAGTGTATTCAGCGATTCCACCAGCAGTGATTGGATTTGACCGTTTCTCGTGCCATCCAGGTCCTTTGCCAACACCCGCTGAGCTATCTCCTCGAGCTCTGTAGCGACAAGGAGATCTGTTGATGTGAATTGCTGCTGCCCATAAGTGTTACTGACATACTGCAAGATCGCCTGCTGATACCCTTCTTTTGTGTCTTCTAACTAAAAAAAAAATGAGGATGCAACTCTCATCGGTTTGATTTTTATTTTTATTTTTTACCTCGGGTTTTTCTCCAGGGCCAATGGCATCGACATCCGACCGCGTTTGTTCCAAATCCTTTTTGATATACTCCAAGTTCTCGGTGATGATGTCGGGCACCACGAAATCGTGTCGGTAGAGCCGTTTTTTCCAGACCATTGCCTGCAGCATATGAGTCACTTCTTCATTTGGGTCCCAGCTCTCGCCTTTGTTCAGCGAAAAAAAAAACATGTGAGCTCCAGAAGCATATGATGGGCTATGCAATCCTACCGATCGAATCAATGACGATTTGCTTTTTGGACCGGAAATGCGACACACGACCTACAACACGCACACTTGTACCCAGAGTAAACGCTTTTTCAGAGTTCATAGAGTTCTTCCATCGGCAGCAAATGATCATCCCTGTGCCATCGTCGACTTCAAAAAAAACAGTGAGCTAGGGCAGCCAGTCTCAATTCAACTCTCTAGACTCTCTAGCAACGAGACTGCAATCGTATTACCGGTATAAGTGATGACAGAATGGGTTTGATCTACAGCAACAATGATGCCATGGATATCGCATTGCCTAATTATGTGTCCTAAAAACTGGTATACATCTTCAATCACACCACATGGCCGGGTTAACAATAGAACGAACGATATACTTCTTTTGGGGATTACCAGGGTGGTCAGGCATGGGATTCATATGGCGGATGACATCCTTGATAAATACAGTAACTGGAGTATGAAACAGACCATCAATGCCAAACAGATCAGGACAGTTCATATGCTGGAATGAAAAAGAATAAAAAAAAAAGGGTCGCGTTTTTGCTGACGGTGTCTTTCTTTTTTGGACAAGCCGTGAGATGGTTTTACTGATGGCGCATGCAAAATGAATAAATAAGCCATTAAATAGTAACGAGCCGATACAGGTAAAGAAGTGAATCTACATGCTAATGGAGAGGGATTTGGGTTTCCCCCAAGGATACACCACCATGGCCGAAGCAAACAGACCCACGGAGAGGCCCAGGGCTACGTTGAGCATATTGAAAGCAAAGCTGGCCTGATCCGTATCCTTCTGATTGAGAAATGCATAGGCACCCTTGACCCCAAGTGACCCGGGTAGCAGTAGCGTAATGCCCACGCACAGGGGAGCGAGTGGTTGCTCACCAAAGTAACGTAGGGTCAGGTGACAGTAAAGTCCGACGACGAAGGTCGCCAACGTGTTTAGGACAGCAGCTTCCTGCATCAAGGGCTGTAAAAAGAAAGTCGTGGTGAAGCCCAGACCAGCACAGATGGTTTGTGAAAACCATTGGCGCCAGTTGGCTCCAAACGACAAGCCAATGCTGATGGACAAGAGAGGGAACATCGGCACATACGTCCAAGTGGGCACGCCAGAGTCAGTTGGGCAGTGGCCGGCAAGCTCCGACGACGGGTCGATCGCATTGTATAAGGAGCTGCCGATATGTAACCCATAACCCAGCATAAAGGTATAAAAAATTGCATAGGCCAATCGTATCGTGCCAGATACCACTTGCTTCTCTGTGAGCTCCATCTAAATCAAGCACAAGCGGGTAAAAAATGAGCCTGCTTTTTTTTTTTTTTTATAGAATGAAAACGAGGGTCTTACCACAGACAAAGTCATGTTGTAGCCAGGTAATAAGATAACAATAGCAGGAATGACGGTAGCATTATAGCAGCAATACCGGCTCAGCACCCGACCAAGAAAGGATACAAGTGCACAGGCCGAAATGTCAAAGACTCGGGCATACACAGGCAGATCAAGCGCCAGGATGATCAACACACCCATAATGCCGCCCAGGCAGGCCGCAATGGTACCATCAAGCCAAGTCCCATTAAACAAGATCAAAGACGAACTAAAAGCGAGCAGTGTAAACGATGCAAACAGGGTATAGGGGTTCACGGATGCCGGCTGGGTTTGGATATCCCGCAGTTGCTGCAATGTGGTGTCAAACGACTGTTTGTCTTTGAGAAACGCATTGAGCGTCTTGGCGATCTTGCTCAAGCGGGTGGTGTCTGGCCATACACCGGTTTTGAGCAGCAGAGGAGGGAAAACGTCATTGTCGCCGAGCCTTTTGTCTAAATCGTCGTCGGCGTCCAATCCGTCAAATTTGTCCATGGTTTCTTCTTCGGCAATGTCTTGGTGCAGGCGCTGTCGTCCAGGCTTTTCGAGAGATTTTTTTTCTTGCTTGAATTTTGTGCATTTGGCGGCCTGTCGGCCTGAGTTTGACCCGATCTGGACAGCTTCAGGTGTAAAGGTAAAAATCAAATGCTTCAAAGCTAGCTTTTCAGCCAGCAATGTCAGTCCCATCTCCTAACGGGAAAAAGTCATCAGTTGGGTGTCTGCAAAAAAAAAAAAAAATAAAGAGAGAAAAAGCGAGAAATACGTTACAGTCCTATGGCTAGGTGAACCGCAGGCAAGAAGCAGTGTCCCGGCAGTGGCCATCATGTCTACTTTTTTTTCCATGGTGACAGGCGTGTGTCGCTCAGTCGATTCGGAGCTGTCTTGTTCCTCTTCGACATGAATACTGTGGGAGTCGACTACCGTTGCAATCGTCAAGAAGGAATCCTCTCTTGTTATCCTCTCGCATGGTCGTCGGGTAGTCTCCATGAAATTACTGCGAAGGTTAAATTGAAAAGGGATTAAAAAAAAAGCTTCGATTCGCATTTTAAAAATAGGCTCCTTTTATACGCTCGCATTTTTTTTTTCGGGTTCGTTATCGGGAAACATTTTTATTAGCATTTCATGCCTGTCGGATACATTCGAGACGTAAATTTATTTGTTCTTCTCTTTCATTAATCTCGGTCTACAAAGTAACGAAAAAATGCACGGCTGTCTTCCATGCGGGTGTCACCTGCAGTTCCTGATGCAGATCAGGCCCTTTCCTTAAATTACAAAAGCCAATACAAAACACTGCCAGTCTGTTCAAACGACCTCCGCAGCTTTCTTTGTAACTACATAGCAAACGTAACGAAAAAGAAAGGAGAAGTCAGGTGCTGTCTTGTGAGGTCCGTGTCTTCTTAAAAAAGAGATCGCTCAGGCCAAAGTGTTTTACAAGACGCTAACACTTTTTTTTTCAGGAGAGAAGCCACAACGACTTAAATAACACAATCCACAATGGCAATGCTCAAAAAAATAAGTTTTTATTTTAAAAACCAGGTGGGGAAAAGGGGTAACGAGGGCGACACAAAAAAAAAAAGATGACGTGTTTTGACGGGCCAGGGCAGTACAGAAACCCTTAACATCCTCGGTTATTTGACCTTTTTCTAGACAATTCATCCATGACGTTTCCATCTGCGAAATAAAAATGAAAGGATGGGCCAACAACCAGCGCATTCCCCTGGTTGAAAAGCGAAGACCATCTTCAAAAAAAAACCGAAAGCTTGGTTGATCTCCGCCAGTCAGTTGCCCGCTGGTTCTGGTTAAAGATTCAGGAGCAATGGAAGATCAAATCTCAATGACAAAACCCTGCAGGCGTCATCCCAAAGCAATAGTTCAGACCTGGCATAGTGCTATAGTAGGTGATTTTTCCCGGAAAACCAGTAAATGGATCTGTGAGAACGACGGAGGTTTTCCAGTGGCATAACCGGTGCCATGGCAGCAAAATTTGAGATCGTCAATACTCTCCTGCTATGATGCGTAGCTTACCACAGCTACATATGTAAGATGCTGTAAATCTACACGTTCTTACTCTCACACTTCCGCAAAACAGAGTGAGACTATAGTCGAAAAATGAACGAAAACAGACGCGATGCAAAATAAACGTGGCGGCCAGCAGTCAAGCACCCGTAAAAAGTGTCACTTCCGTTTCTTTCCAATGGTCCTCCAAAACGCCCGAATATCGGGTATCGTACGTTTGAACGACGCATGATGTGCTGCATTTCGAAGAACGGCCAAAACGATTCATAGCTCGGCCCACTGAACCAGAAAAAAAAAATATGGAATGGATGCGGTTTCCTCTTTTGGGTCGAACAGTCTATTGTCCGCCGGATCAAACCAGCCCTCGCAAACAGGTTTTTTCCTACTGTCTTTCATCGAATGAGAATGTTCCTTTGGTCTTTTTTTGTTTTTTTTTTTTTTTTTTTGCAAACCTCTCCAATGTCAGAAACTACGATGGCACTTTTTTTTATGACAAAATTTCCTTGTAAGCTGACGGCCCCCGTTCCCCAAGCGAATCACAAAAGTAAAGGCATGGTAAACCTTTTGGCTAGCGGTTGTGACGTAATCAATGACCTCAATCTTGACAAACGTTTGTGCAACCGCCGGCCAGCATGGCACAATCTTGTTGGCTGCTGCCGCGAACGAGGCGCCCGAATCGCCGGCATGGTGCAGCGGCTGTCTGAAAATTGACAGGAAAAAATGTTTGACCGGGAAATGAAAAATGGGTTCTAAGCTTCTTTTATTTGATTGGGTGGGATGGGTAACTTTTTATGATACAGGAAGGGGCAACTTTTTGTACAAGGGTGTGGTTTTTTTTTTCTTCGTCTAGTCAATAGCGGTGATTTATACTGAGAAATCCATAGCGTTGGAAGGGATTGCTTCAGAGTAATAGGTTTGATTGCAGGAGGAACTTCGGGAGTGAGATAGTAGCTCGGAATTTGCAGGGCTAGGCGGCAGATGCTGGACCGGGGGATTCAAGTGGTAATTGGAGGTATCCATAAAGACCTGGTGAGGAGGATTCAGGTGGTGCGAGACTGGGGAGGAGACAAACACGTTGGGCTGGATATCCATGGCGATTTTGGAGTCATGAGGTGATTGGGCGGCAAGGATGGCAGTGCCTTGCTGCAGCATTTGCTGGCGTTCTTCAAGCAGACGGCGAATCATGATCTGTTGTTGTAGCTGCACCTTTTTCATGTCTTCCATGGTATGGACAACACTGGATAAGGTTTCTTGCAAGACTTGGACCTGTTGCCTGAGATCACTCTGGGACAGCTGTACCATAGCAAAGTTGGATTGTATATCACCGGTTTCTCGTCGCAGCATGTCAGAATCCAAGGTCTTGCGACGAATGTCTTCAAGAAGATCAGTGCGTCCATATTGGAATTTAGGGTGGGAGAATTCCCAGACTTCATTCTCATTGTTGCCTCGTTGACCGCGTGGCGATTTATTGATCTTGTGGAATCCATACCTGAATCGTGGTAAAAAAAAAGGTTAGATAGGAAGGTTCAAAAAAAAAGTGCAAGGGCTTACATGTTCAGCTGACGCACGAAACTGGAAAAGTTACTATGCTTAAAGTGTTCTGGAAGGATCTCATTGGAGAAGCGAGTGGCATTGTAAATGTAAAAGGAAGACCCAGGCTGGCTCCAGGAAATCAGTTCTTGCTCGCTGTCGCTGACCATGCTATAAACGAATGGGTGAGCAGGTATTTTTTAAAAGACCAAGATCGACCATGTTTCTTACCTAAACAACTTGGAGATAAAGGTACTGACACCCCGTTTTTGCGAACGTCGATTGGGTTGACGAGGGGTGGGAGAGGCATCTTCGACAAAGGATTGAGCATCCCAATCACTGCCGTTGGAAGTGGTGCGAGAGTGCCCACGGCTGACTGGCGATAAGGGGTGACAGGCGGCAGCGCCAGAGTAATCATAGAAAGGTTGCATTAATTCAAGCGACATTGTAAAATATGGAAGGTAAAAAAGTAAGAAGGAAGAAAGGTAAAGAGAAAGAAAACGGTCGGCTTTATACAAAAAAGACCAAAGACCGCCTGCATGAAAAATTGCTGAAAATAGGAAATCGAACGGTTTTGCAGTTGTCACCCCATTTCTGGATTGCCAAATATACCTGGCCGCTGTTTAGGATTCTCGGTGCCTCAAAAAAAAAAAACTTTTTTCTGCTGTTTGACTTGTGCTTCCAATCAGCCCCTTTTGACAGAAAAGTATTTATAATACTAATAAAAAAAATTCTGCAATGACAGGGATCGTGACAGGCATCCACTGAATATATACCGTATCCCCGAAACAAGGCTTATTATTTTCTAGTTGGGCTTTGAGGTCAGTGACTCTTTTTTTTTTTTAAAAAAAAAAAGAAAGTGAAACTAGCCTGTTGAAGAGCACAATAGACACATCTTGGGATTCCAGGATGAGATCAGGCAGCAAAACTTATTTTTACCATTTTCGATACATTCACCGTTTTTTTTTTTTTTTTAGTGCAGGGTCCAACCTGGCGGGATGAAAGATGATGGAACATGCAACCGGGCCAATCATTCCGTGTAGCTGGCACGAATCCGGCTTATTCATTGTGCCATCACTTCCGGCTGTTTTTGTTACACGAATGCTTACCATAGCATTTTTTGATCTTGATACAGATGGAAGCTACTTCTTTTTCAAACGATTGATCCGTTCCCTTGGATGTCCTGCCATGACGCCATTCTTCTCTGCAAGACGGTCGGAACTTGAAAAGAGGAAACATTGGAAAGTTCTCTGTTTCATTTGATCGAGTTGAATCACCTATCCTGGGAATGCCTCGCTTGACTTTCTAAATATGTTAACAAAATCAAGGCACTTTCTTGGCAATGTCAAGTAGTTCATGGCTGGAAACGCGAAAAATCATCATGATGGATACTGTAGATCCAGACTTAATCTTAACGGACGGCGAGTATTCCATTGTATCACGTAGGGCACTTTCTACTTTTTGTTGACACGTTGCTAGGAGAACCCTTTTTCCAGTGTTTCTAATAGCGCCGCAGAGTCATGCCATTTCTCTCTTTTCCCATTGTTCGTCACTGGGTCATAAAAAATTGCTTCTGGTGGCCTAATTGGTTCCCCCCTTTTTTTTTTCTCATGCTATCTTGCTACTTTGAAGGATACCCTCGCTTGTTGGTATTGGGCCCGTTTTGGTATTTAATTTCTAGGAGGCGTTGATGATCGGATCAAAAGGACACGGGCGTCATTTTTTTGATGGAGGAGAGTCTTGGCAATGGCATTCTTATCATCTTGAAAGGGAAGTTTTGCAAGGGCGGCCATTGCTGTCGGACGCTCGGTCAACGGGTCGAGGACGGGCCGCATATGTATCCTGATCTTGGTGCTGTCTTTGTTCCATCGTTGATAGCTACCTTTGGGTTGGGGATACATGGTATCCACCAAGGTGCGTTGGGCATGGTCAGCAAGGAACTGGACTAGGTGCATCACAATCAAACGCCACACCTTCCAGGTAGCTTCGTCTAGATGGCCGGCAGAAGCCAATGTGCACAAGGAATCGAACACAAGCAGACAAAGGGCTCGTTTTGAACGCCATCGCTTGTTATAGAAGGGGTAGTAAAGACACAGCAACCCAGACGACTGGATGTCTTGCTCCGACTTGCAAGCACTTGCGTCGTTCTCGGCCGTCAGTTCAGGATCCATGGCGATCGCGGTGGCTTTCTTGGGATGATTCAGCGCCGGCTCTGGTTTTTTTGGCAAATCCAGCAATTTCTATAAATGGCCCAAACACAGAAAAGTTAGTGTCCGCTTTATTTTCCATGATCATGTCTTTTATTAGTACCTGAAGGGCTTTTGTCAGGGCTGCCATAAGATAGGATTCGATTGTTCCATTGACCTGGCGGTCTTTGGAAGAGGTTTGTCCCAGATAGGCGTCCAGGGCATTGGTGTCATTGTCGCCGTCCATGGCTTCCGGGAGCTCCGACGTCGAAAGCAACATCAAAGTCAGCTTGCATAGGACGTATATCGTCCGATCTAGAGAGGTAAAAGAATGGGCGTGAGAATACCGTGCGCTGTTGATTTGACTCGCCGAGCCCGTTGCATTTTTTTTACCATCACGACCGAATCCGCCATGATCCAAAAGAGCGGTCAAATGGCCGACAGCGGGGTCACTGAGTCGTGTGAACAATGCCGGCTGGTCGGTGAATTCTACAAGGGTCGGCAGGACGCGGGAGATGATACGCTGGATCTCCAAGTCAGTGACAAAATTTTCAAGGGGGTTGATGGCTTGATAGAGTCGCACGCAGAGTTCCTTGGGGTCTGTCCATAGCAGGAGCTGAGGTGTATCTGTTTGCAACCGGTAAAATTCCTACATGTATAAAAAAGGAGCATAAGGTCTAGCCCCTCCCAATTTGAGTAGCAGAGATCCCCGCGAGACAAACGTGTTTTACCGTTTTAAAATTGTGCATAAAAACAGGAGACAGCGGACCATAGTAGAGCAGGGCATCGATAGCAGCTGTCGGATCAAGATCTTGGTGCTGCACGGTCGGGAGCAGGTGATGGAGGAGTCGGGTTTGCAATTGTTGCTGGTCCTCCATGTCCATCGTGTGAAGAAGACCTTGCAAGTAGAGTTGATATCGATAGCCTATACATCGTTCCCCCCCCAAAAAAAAAGGTCAAGCGTGTGCCACGGATAGCTCCATGTCTTGGATGTCTTTACCTTTAAGTTTCAAAGTAGTCAAGTTTAGGCTAAAGATGGATGGGATGGCGGCGACAGGCACAGCAGAGATGAAGAATTGTACCAGTGTCATTGCCCAGTATTTTTGGTGGATCATGGAGAGACGCTCAGCTGGCGAGGCATCGGAAAGGGCGCATTGGACCAAGCTGTCGTCGATAAATACAGCCAAGGCTTCCAGCAGTGATGCTGTTCCCATAAGGAGCAGCAGAGGTGGTATGTCATCGCCTGGCCCACTATGCCAATGGTCGTTCTTTTGGCAGATTAATCGGTAAAGCAGTTCAAGCATGTTTTCGCTGCGGCCCAATTGAGGCAGCACGACATGTTGGACCCAATGAATAGGATCAAACAGGCTTTTGCGCTCGGCCGTGCCATACAAAGGATCAACAAAGAGCGGGATATCAAGAGCAGCCTAAAAATAGGAGGAAGCAGAGTAAGAAAAAAAAAAAAAAAGTCCATCAGTATCATAGGGCACACAGCCTTTCATAAAGGGGGGGGGGGAGGCGTACGCCGTAGTATGCATAGGTGATAAATTTGGACAAGACCGAAGGCGGAGTCATTTCCAATATACTCGATTGACCCATGGCGTCTAGCAGTAAGCTCGGTTCACCGTGCTTCGCCCTCAACATGCACAAGCTGCCAAGTTGTTGTAAAAGTAGGACCACTGGCAATTGCTGGCCGTCGTTTGTTAAGCACTGTAGGAGCAAGCGGTCGACCACATGTACAGGCCAAATCACCGTCAACTTTTTGGAAAAAAAAAATGAGGTGGCTGCTTCCAAACTTTTGCGTGAACTTTACTCTGGCCAAGACGTCCTTTGGGTCTGCTACGTCGTCGGGCTGCATATCCATCATGAGGACATCAGTATCTACCGTCATGGCTGTTCCATCTTCGCTATTCGACGTCAGTTGATTGCAGCATTTGGTCAGATCCATTTCGTCCTCTTCTGACCAAAGATTTAGTACAGACATCTCGCGCGTTGAAGTGCTACAGAGGAGATTCATGGAGAAAAATGTAAGCAAATTGTCCTTTCCGCCATCACTCGCCCTACCCTTCCAAATACAGCATATCTCGGAGTACAAAGAGCTGGTCAACAGTTAACAAGTGAAGTACGTCCTTGAGACATTGGCGCAGGGTCTACAGAAAGGGGGGGGGGAAGTGAGTTGTGTGGCTTGTTCTTATGCTCATTTCATGACTTACATTATCAGGTGTCACCGTAGGTTGTTGCTGAGGTGTCAATTTGGCGTAGGCTGTGCACGCAGAACCCACAGCAGCAAAGAGTTCTTTCCACAGTCCGCACACCACGACCAAATCCGTGAATGATTTACGCACCGATGCGACTGTCAAGAAACTAGGTAAAAAAAAAAGTGTGAGACTGGCTATGAAGGACGATTGTCCTTACGGTTGCCACAAGTCGACAAATTGCACCATCGCTTTGACAATGGACCGCCAGGACCCCCGTACGTTTTGTACCCATTCAAGGCAGGTCATCAAGCAATGCAAGGTATCTAAGTGAGGGTCATTGCCGGCTTCAGCGATGACTTCGGAAACGCAGGCTTGGAGGTCCAAGCAAGCGGCTGTCAAGGTGGCTAGGACATCAGGAGCCACGATGCCCAGTTGAACCAGTTCTTGCGCATCAGCCATCGTCGGCACAGCCTGGTGGGTGATTTCTTGAATGAGAAGTTGGAAAGCCATTTGGTGCTGATGAAGAGGGCTAAGCTCTTGTGCCATTATCTTTCTCCATCTTATCTTCAAAGGCACTTTCTGGAGCTCTCCAGGACTATGAGAGCGAGACAGAGAAAGAGCAAAAGAGGTGAGCGGATGACAACGATTTTTTTTTGATCAAAGCCTTACGCGAAGGAGTCGTGCGAGTGGGCAGTGAAACATTCCGCTGGTGGCGACCGAGGGGTTTGTTTTGGTGGATCAATGAGATGTTGGACATGGTGAAGGGTGTCGATAAGCTGTGAGCTGTTAAGCAAAGGATGGTATTGCAGAGCCAGCAAAAATTGTTTATGACTTGGCCACTGGTGTTCCTGGGCGAGGCGCGATTCGTACAGGTTGACCAAATAAGTCAGACAGGCTTGGATGGTGGGCATCGCTAGAAGGATGGAAAGAAATGTCGTTCGTACGAGGTTACTGGGTGATGGATAATGAAGCGATGCAGGAGGAACTTACTTGTGGCATCCTGCTGGATCAAGCTGCATAAATTGGTCATGCTGTTCGAAAAGGCAGGGTCGGGTAGAGTATGGCATCGCTGGAGATAGACAGGGTAGTAGACTTGCGCCTGCTCTGGGTCAGCTTTGGAAAGGAGGGTCTGTAGCACAAGGATGGCATCCTAGGAATAAATAAAAAGTTAGGGTTCTTGCAGAAGAACGTCCGACACGGACCTTGTCCGGAAGCTGGTTGAGGGTTATTTGTAGATTCGTGGATAAGCCAAGGCGTTGAACGCAATCAAAATATTCAGTGGATTGGATCCCCCGTTCATAGCGAGAAACGTCAAAGGATGTACCAGCATCTTTTATAAAAAAAGGTGAGAATGAGAGGGTGAAGAACACGATGCATTGACTTACCCTGGGCATGAAAACATGCTCTATAAAGGACAGTGTGGCATGCATGTCGGCTGTCGGGAGAATGCTGGTAATACTTTAAAGAGCCTGACAGAGCTTCAATCAATAGATCGACAGGCGATCTAGTCAACGTGTAGCGTGAGTATCTTTTTAAAACAAGCAGCCGTAGTGCTTTTACAGGAGATCGTCACCATTCAGGGCAATTTGTTCCAAGACGCCATTGACATCAGACTAGCAAGAGATCGAAGTCAGTTCAAAGAGTTACAGTATAGATGATATAAACGTACTTGGAATAAATGTTCCATGACGGTGAAGGATCGAAAAAAAAAGAGCAAGAACGCCTTTTTAGGACGGTCGATTCTTTTTTGGGTCGAGCAGGTTGTCAGCAAGTTTTTGAGAGCGGCGGATGCACCCATTTTTAGCTATCCTCTTTTTTTCCTACTTTCTCTTCTTTCTCTTTCCGTTTGTTCGTTTTATTATTAGTTAGCTCTACTTGTTTCATGGTAAGTCATCCTTTGCCTACCTGCAAAACAAACAAAAAAAAAAGACGGGAAAAAGGGCAAGACTGAAAGCCGTGCTTCTTTTGTACCCCAGATAAGGTTATGACCAATGCAAGCAGTTCATAAGGCCGTTCTGTTCGTTTCCCTTCTTCTATACCCTTGCTACGGCCAACGGTCTATTGTCACTGTCACTTCATTCTCCGTCGTCACTTTGACGTCTACTTCGTTCTCGCCTGTACCCAGCACCTTTACCAGCAGCTCAGACCCCAGTCAAACACCTGAGTTCCCGACAGACACTGCCGCTTCGCCATTGAGCACTGCTTCCATTATCGGCATCTCTGTTAGTGTGTTTTTTGCCGTTGTTGCTGCGTGTAAGTGGGTCAAATGGATCGCGACACCCAAACCAACCCCCTCCCATTTTTTTAAACAGTGTCAGGCTTGTCGTTCTTTTATTATTATAAGCATCAAGACGCCACCGATCATGAGTCCACGATCATGGTGCCAGTGGTTGTGGAACAAGCAAAGGTGCGGCCTCGATCGTTTGTGCCTCCTTGGCCATCGCCCATCGTCTCTGGCCCGCCTTCCACCTCTCAGCCAGAATTTCCTCTCGATTATTCTCAGCCAAGTTTTGCAAGAGCCCACCGCCTAGACATGCCACCTGTACCTCCACCACATCGCCCCTCCAACGACCGCCATGTGCCTGATGAAATCAATTAAACGAAACAACTGCAGTTTATAAAAAAAAAAAAACCAACCATGTGACCTCGTCCAAAACGAGATCGAAGACTGCACCAAGCAGGGCAAGTGGCTCAGCGAAAGTCATGCAGGATCTTTTTTATTTATTTATTTAATGGCGAATGAGAAGAATACCAAAGAAACAGAGGAGGAGAGGCCAAGAAGGTGTTGCAAGGGCAGGAGAAGCATTTGAAAAAGGAGAGATGATGGGAGCCATCCCAAAATGCAATTCTCCAGCCGGAGGGAGGGCAGTGCCTGGGAAGACGTTTCGATTTTGATCGACCATCATGGTGGTGGTGGTGAAGACGGTTTTGGCGGCAATGGTGGTGGTCACGGTGTAGGGGTCATCATCCGGGTATAGATTGTAGTTGCCATAGCTGTCATAGTAGCCGTCGTAATAGTCATAGCTGCCATATTCTTCATCACCATCATACTCCCCAATACCCTCTGTCAACTCTACCCCCTTTTCCACCGCTCGCTGGTCTGGATTTACTATTGAGTCAAAGGCGTTTGCTGAGATCACGCCGTTTTCTTTTTGCTTTTCTTTACCTTTGCTTGGTGGAGCGCCTTGTTCCACAGGAGCAGGGGACTGCTCTTGAGGCTGGTCCTTTTTTCCTTTCTTCTTCTTTTCTTTCTTCTCCTTCTTCTTGTCTTTGGATTTGCCGTTGGCTTCGACGGGGATGTCTTGCAGCTGCGGGTCGTCGACAAAAGGGTCGACTTCCAAAGGAGGCATGTCTTGGGCGTCCTGAGGATTTTGTTCAGGCGCTTCTTGTGGCGCTTCTGGTTCTTCTTGCGGTGCTTCTTCTGGGTTGATCGCGTCGGCAGGCTCCTTGGGTTCCTTGGGTGCTTTATGTTTCTTGACCTTTTTTACCTTGGGCCGGGAGTCTACATAAAGACGATTGAATGAGGCAAAAAAAAAAAAAAAAATAGGAGGGGTTACCAAAGTGATTAGGTGGGCTTTTGCTGCCGGGGTCATATCTGTCCTCTGTTTGGTGGAAAAGGAGAAAATCGGAGTTGATTCATTGGTGATGAAACACATCTTCTGGTTCCCTTACCACGTTGTCGATGGCTAGATTGACCTTCAAGCGAGGGATCCTTGGGGTCTCGATGGGCACGGTGTCTGTCGGCGTGTATATTCTTGTCGCGGGATCGTTGGCCATTGTTGGATCGTGGTCTTTCATTGCGAGACTTTGATCCATGGGCACGCGCTTCGCCACGGTCTATCACAGCATGCTGTCAGCATCATGGATCTCATTTTTCTTCTTCTTTTATTTCCATAAGCTTACGGGTAGGTGGCCTGCCTTTTTTATCCTTCGGATTGCCTTTGTCTGTAGTTCAATCAGTGTCGGATGGTGAGCATGCTTTATTACTTCAGGAATTTTTCCATTCTTACGTTGATCGACAATGCCTTTAAGAAATTTGTCCATATCCGCCATGGTAAATAAGAGAAAGAGAGAGGAAGACGGTGTTGCAAAAGCAAAATAAAAAAAAAGAGAGATGTTTATTACAATGGAAATGGGGTAAAATACGCCTCGGAGACTTGCATCTCTCATCACCACTCTACAGGCTCATTTTTAATGGTCACCGAGTCTTCCCTTTTTACAACGAGCTCCTGTGCCATCGGCTCCTCTTGTTTGATCTTGGGAGCGCGTTTTTTCTTGACTGTGGATGAAGGACAGAGGTCATTGACAGGACATTCTTGGCATTTGGGACCGCGAGGCAGGCACAGGCTTTGGCCGTAGCCCACAAGGATTGGGTTGATTTCATTCCAATGCTCCTTTGGCAGCCATGATTGCAAACACTACGAAAAAAAAAATTCCCGGTCAATCCCTTTTCTTTTCTGTCCCCTAGTCTATTTTCCATAGATTTCTTTTTCTTACCAGTCTTGTATCCTCGGGCCGCCTTTTTCGGTCTTGCACCAACCTAAACGATTGGAGATACGATGAACATGCACGTCCACTCCAATGCCCATGTTCCTGCATAAATAGCTTGGTGAGCCGCGGCTTTTATTTTTTTTTTCCTCGTTGTCCTCGGCCCATCCTTACTTATGCCAAGCACTTTGCAGAGCCAAGTAGCCCATTTTGGGTCCTGTAGACGAAGCAAAATGAGAGGTGAGGGGCCATGAGCAAGAGTGATGGTTGCTTTTTACCAACGCCAGGTAGACTGGTCAGGCCCTCGATGGAATCGGGTATATCGTCATTGTATTGGTCGTGTAGGATTTGGGCTGTTTGTTTGATGTAGCCAGCCTTGCGCGTGTGGAAGCCGACAGAGTGAATCATGATATCGAGAGCGTGTTCATCGATGGCAAGAATGCTGGCGATGCTCAGGCCACCGGGCAGGTCGGTCTGCAGTCGCTTGACAACCACGCTGGTGACGGTATCCTTTGTTTGCGACGACAGCATCAGGGCCACCAGGGTTTGGTAGCGCTGCTGCTTCAAAGGTTTGTCGCGTTCGGCCAATTGAGCACAGCCCATCGTATCGACAACGGCAGGGTGATGTTGGCGGTAGTGCTTGATCTTGTCAAACACATCTTTCCAGGTGGGAGGCGGTTGCCCAGGAGCGCCAGCTTCGGTTTTCATCTTCTTGGTACGAGGAGCTGATTCTTTCTTGACAGGAGCGGATCTCTTTTCACTCTTGATCGTCTTGGGTATGGCCGATGACACCACTCGAGCGCTACGTGTTTTCATGATCAAACAAAAAAACTTTGTGACAAAAACAAAAAAAGACAAGGCCAACGGCCACTAAAAGTTTCTTTTTTTCCCTTGTGCCTAAAAAGGGAAAATCCCTTTTTTTTTTTTTTTTCCTATTTCTTTGAAGCGCATTTTTTTCGCCTTTCTTCTTCTCTTCTTCTCGTTGCTTTTATTGATAGAGAAAATATGCGTGCTGATAGAAACCTTGCCGTTTTTGACTTTGACTGGTAAACTATAAAAGAGTGTTTATCTCTTGTTAAGTATCTCAACGTATTGTGTTTCTGGTTGACAGGTCTTTGATTGAACAAGACAGTGATTTCTGGTGCACCTCGCAGCTTTCCGAAGCTGCTTGGGCAAACGTTCAGCAAGAGTCGAAAAACAAACAATGGACCGACCTGATGCAAGTGACAAAAGGTTGTAGAGGCATCGTCCTCACCTCGTTTTTTTATTTTACATAACCAGGGACCAAACCTTATGCGACTTGCAAAACCAGGGAGTAACACAAGAACAAATGGAAAAAGTCCTGCAAAGAATCCCTTTTGTACGTCTAAATCCGAGGAAACAGAACACTCACCTCTTTCTCTAGACCAAAGCCATGCTGGATACGTTGAGAACTTTAAACAGCCATGAAACCCAGGTGCTTGTGTTGTCTGACGCCAACAATTTCTTTATTGAAACCATTTTGAAGGTAAGAAAAAAAAATGCCGCTTGGAGACTGCACGTGGACCATCTGATTCGACGAATGGCTGACCGTGGTATTTCCTTGCTGGCGCGGTTGTCCAATGAAATGGCTGAATCATAGGCATATGGAGTGCGAGATTTGGTGCATGACATTATCACCAACCCAACGCATCTGGATGACAATAACCATGTACGAATTGAACGACGTATTCTAAGCACAGCCCCACCTCACCAATGTCCTCACCCATGTACACCCAACATCTGCAAAGGTGAGAAAAAAAAATCAGGGTCCGAGGTGAGAATGAGCTGATGGTTTTTTGCCCTTTTTTGGGATAGGGCTGGAACTGGATGCTTACATCAAACTGAACGGTCCGTTTCAAAAGATCATGTATGTGGGCGACGGCACAAACGATTACTGTCCAGCCACCCGACTCCGTGAAAGCGATCGGTATTTTGTGCGCAACGGCAAGGGTCTGAAGCAATACCTCGACACCCACCCCGACAAACTCGCCACGCTCGACGCAACCATTACTTACTGGGATAGCCCTGCCGATGTCTTTGAGGCTGTTGTACAAGAGAGATTATGAAGAGGGTTGCCATAGATTAGGAATTAAATGCTTTTTTTTATCACCGTTCTAGCATTTAAAAAAAGGAGGCGACGGAAGGGAGGCTGTTGCTTATCGAAAGGAGAGGCAGGTGAGGGGGAAGATTAGTTTACAAATTCCATTTCCTTGATGCGGTCTGGCAAGTATTGATCCTTGTAAGTGTCCCACATTTGCTGTAGCTGATCCATATAGGCTTTGTGTAGGTCGTTCAGGATTTTTTCCTGTTCTTCGTCTTTGATTTCGGCCGGGGGCGCGATAGGTGTGCCAACTAGTTAACGGGACAGTCAGCCGTCGCCTAACAGGCCCTCTTTCTCATTTTCTACTTACAGACAACGTGCATTGGTCGGCGGTGAGGCATCAAGCCCATGTCATCTTTTTTTTTTTTTAAAAAAAAAAAAGTCAGCACATCTCGCCGCTGCGCTCCGGTAGCCATTGACCCTTACAATTGAAGATGCCGCGGCCAAAGAAGAGTGGCATAGTGAAGCCAAGAACAGCCTGGAACTTTTTCTGGAATTTCCATAGCCGGGAGCCTTGTTCGCTTTGGACTTGCTCAAAGATCTCGTTCTCGCCAAAGTTCAGCACCGGCACCAGGCTGGCGCCTGTTGTCAGCGCAAGTTTGACAAAGCCCAAACGCTTTTTCAAGGTGAGATCCATGACACCTGGGCGAGCTGACAAGGACTCCGAGGCACCGCCCACCACAATGGCAATAGATTTCCCGGGGCCCGATTCCAACACGTTCTTGCAAGACGTTCGGCTCACAGAGCCAAGGCCAAGCGCCAGTAGGTAGTCGCGATGGAAAGGCAGCTTAAAGTTGGAGTGTAAAGTCATCAGGGTCGTATCGATACCAGGGAAATGGTGGCTGTAACCTGCGCCTTCCGTCCCAAAGGTGATCACAGCCCCATGTGCAAGTACACCGTGCGGCTGTCAAAAAAAATAAAAAAATAGGCATGTGTCAGCGCATCTCTTCCAAAGGAGGACGCTGTCGTCTCTTCCTTTTACATGATAACCAAAGATATAATTTTTACTTGGGTCAAGATCGATCGTCTGCAAAAGGTGGAGCAGGAAAAAAAAATGAGCACGGACGGTGATAAAAACCATTCTTTTTTAACGTTCTTCTACCTTGACGATGGTGAGAGGAAAGTAGTTGGCGTAATGAGTCCAAAGGGAGAGATGGCGGAACCAATGAACCTTGCGACCGCCACGGACATGAGCTTGGTCTTTGCACATCCAAATGAGATAGGCGATTAACAGGGGCCACAGTATAGGAATGGCCCACAAAAACACAAACAAGCCCAGCGCAAGAGAGGGTTCAACGCCGTAGAACAGAGCAGCAAAGGTCTGGAGACGGCGTTCCCAAGGAATCAGCAGTGGCGCCATGAGCGGTGCTTTTTGTTCATGGGCAGCGTCTGCCATGGTGAATCAATGAAATGAAGAAAAAAGTGTGCAAAATAAAAAAAAAATGGCGGGCTTTTTCAAGCTTTCCCAAGAAAAATTCCACAGCCTGTGCCTTTTTTGGTCATGCCCCAGCCGATATGCTTGGAGTTACCCTTGGTTCAACATGAGTTTCCTGAAGATAAGTCAAAGAATGATTTGAATACCAGCGTAGGTTAGATAGCCTTCCCTCGTGGACGTGATTTTTTGGTATCACCTCCATGGAAAGCTGCAGATTGAAAGCTCAAATGGCGTGGCTGCGCACAGCCTGGGAAAAAGGTAGGTTGAGTCTTCATCCTAACTTTTGCAAGTAAGATGTGGCTGGCAAAAAGGTCTCTGACAACGTTAGTGGAAACGCGAACATATGTGCCAAGAGAAGCATGCTGAAAGCAAAGCAGTACAGAACAGTAGCACACATCTGTACGGCCACATGCAGCGTCGAAGAGACAGATAAGGAGTTTCAACCTCCAGAGTGAATTCTGTTTGTAGCGTAGATACGTGCGGGGAAATCACGAGACTTGGGGAGTCGACATGGCAAGTTTGACAAGACGGCCAGCAGATCAACGAAAAATTATTCAGCGTGTCATGTGAAAAAGAGCAGGATGGAAATGAGCGCCTGATGAAACAAAACGGGGCCCCGACGCTTTTCTCTCGTTTCTTCATTGTCTTTCCCTTTTTATTTGCATTTATTTGTTGCTGCGGGCTTGAACAACTTGAAAAGATGACAACCACTGCTGCCTACGACAATGGCAGCTCATCCGATCTGGATCATGACGATGTTCTGTTTCAAAACGATCTCGACACGATTGACGAATGGACTGCCACAACGCACCTGCTCTCCGAAAACGACTTTGACATGATCGACCTGCTGTCGACAGCGCTGGATCAGGTCACCTTGCAACTGAATCAGAAACGGCGGGATCTTCAAAAGAAATCCTCAGAATGGACCACCAAGACCAAGGATCGTATCAAGGCCCAGACGACCAAGCTAGAGCAACGACGGGATACTCTGCGCGGCAAGTTGGTGGCCAGGTATGAATCGCTGAATGCCCGGATGAATCGCGATGCCGAAACGGTACGATTGCGGGACAAGATCTCTTTTGTTGTTGGTGTCGGCAATGCCTGCATCACCCCAGCTCTGACGGCCCGGGCACCAACATGGGTGCCATTGTTTTATACCCTGCAGTCATCCTATCTCTTGACCTTGCGCGCGATGATCTACAGGTAGTCATGCCAATAGGGGAAAAAAAAAGAGAGGAAAGAGCGACTCACCCTTTTTTTTCAAAAGGTACCGTGGGTGGCATTACTTTATTTTTGATTTGTGTTATTTCGTCAATGCGATGACGCTGCTGTTTGTGTGGTTGATGCCGTCGTCTCGCCCCTTGTTCTTGGCTACTTATACCTTGACCAGTGGGCCTGTTGCCTGGGCCATCATCACCTGGCGCAACTCGTTGGTCTTCCACTCGCTTGACAAGGTGACCTCGGTCTTTATCCACATCTTCCCAGCCCTGGTGACCTACGTGATCCGTTGGCTGCCTGAAATCCACCCCGACACTGCTGTGGGCCAGGCTTACCGCGATCAGCGGTTCCCCGCCCTACATGCACCCGTCTACATGACCTTCAAGGAAACCATGGTGTATTCAACGTGTGCCTACTTGGTGTGGCAGGCGTTGTATTACGTGTTTATCATGGTGCGTCGCCGTGAAAAGGTCGAGTCGGGTCTCCGCGTCACCTCCTACTCTTGGCTGCTGAATGACCAGTCAGCGAAACCCTCCCTGCTGAAGCGCGTGGCCTACACGTTTGGTCCCCAATACAAGGCTTACATGTTCATGTTGATCCAGCTCATCTACAACATCCTCACCTGTATCCCCACCTATTTTATGTTCAAGCACTTTGCTCTTCATACCATCTTCTTATGTGCCATGTTTGCCGCCAGCGTGTGGAATGGTTCTTGCTATTACATGGAGGTAACATCAATCAGCCAATGTAGGCACGCCAGCTTCATTTTCTTCTCTCCCAGGTGTTTTCGCGTCGATACCAATTGGAAATTGAACAGGCTGTGTCACCAAGACAGACAGCCCCCAAGGAGTCCTCCAAGCAAGATTGATGGCCAGCTTCATTTTGTCTGCAAATGGATGCAATCTCGGAGCAAGAAAAAGGAACAGTGACCAAGGCTGGCCAACCAAATCGAGAAAAAGAACATAGGCATGATGCAAAGCACCGTCCAATTATATATATAAAAAAATACACATCACCCAATGCCCCATTTTTATTTCATTTATATCCTTTTTTACATGCCCTTGATCAATTGAGGCTTGGTAGCAAACAAAGTGTTGATGGTCAAGATGATGGCTTCCAACGCACCCAACCAAGCACCCATCTTGGCCACGTCTTCTTCACTGCTGACATGGATCTTCACATAGAAATCCTTGCGGTAAGGACAAGCCTTCATAGCCAGCTAAAAAGGCATCATCGTGACGTCAGTGCTTCCACATCTAAAATCCTTCCTTGCACTTACAGAGAACACAGGGCGGACAACGATGCTGTGGAACTTGCGAAGAGTGCCTACCGAAAAGAAGAAAACATCAATCTCTTGCTCGTTTCTTTTCCAAAAACATACCTTCGTAGGCCTTGGTGAAGGACACGTTGAGTTCTTCAGAGACGTCTGTCAAGCTACGACGCAAAGCTTGGGCAGTGAAGTCCAAACCACGGATCAGCCATAATAAGCCTTCAGTAGCCACACGCTTCTTTTCGTGAGCTTCATTAGCAACCAAGTTTTCCAGAGTGTTGTTGGCAGTGGGGTTGGACAGGAAACGGGTACGGATTTTCTGCAGGGTCAAAGCAATGGAAATAGAACATGATGAGCATGGCCGCCGAGACAAAAAAAAAAAAAAAACCATCAAAGCTTACCTTGATGTTACCGTTCATGTCATTTTGCACCACAGTAAAGGCACTGGAGCCGAGGGCATCTAACAGCCGCAAAAAATGTGGGATGAGATCTTCAGTTACTACTTTTTTTTTCGAGTGGGCTTTACCAAACAGACTGACGACGCCTTCGGTAGCTTGGAGGAACTTGTCGGTATCAATACCGTTAGAAGTATCAACGTCGGTGTAAGAGCAAGCAACAGTATCAAAGAAGGAGGACATAATGGACGAAGTGGAAAGAGATGAAAGAAGAAGAAAAAAGGGCGTTTCTTCGAAGGGCGCCGTTTTTGTGCCAAAAATAAAAAAAACCGAGTCCCGACTGATTGGCTCTCTTGGCCTTGTCAAACTTTCTTTTTTTTTCCACTCTTTTCAAGCATGACCGCAGGTGGACGTGATGAAAAAGAAGAGCAATAACGTGGTCCATTGCCTCGAGACAAGAGCCTTGGCATGAAACAAAGGGATAGGCTAGATCGAGGCATACCCAAAATAGCCAATCATACACCGTCTCTTTTTTCTACGCACAAGGGAGGCAAGCTATGGGTCACATGATGGTGGTTTTTTGTTTGAGCAAGCAGTTTCGCCGGGCGGACACATTTATTGCGATAAAAAAGGCAGAAAATCGGGGATGAAAAAAAACCCAGTGCTTTTTGTTCTTTTTCTTTTCTTCCTATTTGTCTTGGCTACTTTCAACATTTTCTTCATTGTAACATAGATTCTTCCTTTCCCTTCGTTTTCTTTCTCTCTTGTATTCCTCTCGTATTATTTTTTAACGGCATTGTATACAACATGGGCACCCCATTCACTTCGCTTCTCACCAGCTTTCCGCTCCAAAACTTGACAACCTTGGACTTGAACCCAACCCCACCCACCCACGACGGCTATGGCAAAGAATTTTGGATCGGCATTACTGTTTCTGTGTTCACCAACCTCATCCAGGCCTTTGCCATGGCTTTCCAGCGCAAATCCCATATCCTCAACGACGCTTTTCCGCCCGAACTGCGCAAACCGTCTTGGCAACGTCCCATGTGGGCTACTGGCTTTGCTACCTATTTGACAGCCAACATCATTGGCTCAGTATTCTCGATTGGCTATCTCCCCATTGTCATCCTTGCTCCCATCGGTGCTATGGGGATGGTGTTCAATGCCATTGCAGCTCGCATCGTCCTGAATGACCCTTTTACCAAGCGAAGTGTTCTAGGTAGGGCAAAACAGGGAGGAGGGATTTTTTTGGTCAGAATAGGAGCATCATCACTTGCCTAAATTTGCACCTATGGAAAACAGTGAAACAACCACCTGACCCTGCTCACGCCCCACCCCTTTTTTTTTAATGATGCTTTGGCCAACGGAATGGAAACTCACCCTTTTTTTATTTATTTATTTTACAGGCACGCTGCTGATAGTGATTGGGGCCCTCCTTGTGGGATTATTCGGGGTGATTCCAGAACCTGACCATGATATTGATGACCTTATCCGCCTTTACAAACGCCCAGCCTTCATCGCCTACTTTAGTGTTTTGGAAACCTTTATCGTGACCTCCATCCTGCTTTCTCACGTGGCACAGTCGCTCTATCAGCGCCTGGAGCGGGATAATTTCCAACGCAAGCTCTTCAATGGTTGGATTGAGCCCGGTGATTTCAAAATGTGTATTGGCATTAGGTAAACAAAAAATCTCTCTCCCCCCCCCACTCTTGTTTGTGCTTGGTCTCACTCTGAAATTTTTTTATAGTTTTGGTGTGATTGCAGGCAACATCAGCAGCCAAAGCA
Source organism: Hesseltinella vesiculosa (assembly GCA_002104935.1). Classification (NCBI taxonomy): domain Eukaryota; kingdom Fungi; phylum Mucoromycota; class Mucoromycetes; order Mucorales; family Cunninghamellaceae; genus Hesseltinella; species Hesseltinella vesiculosa. The sequence goes on along the minus strand of MCGT01000012.1, from coordinate 701,169 downwards.
TGTTATTTGCCAAAAGTGGCATCGAGTTGATCATCTTGACTGTCGTTTTCAAGCTCAATCAATTGCAATATGCCCTAACTTGGATCATTTTGGCCATGATGATCATCACCGCCATTTTACAGGTACGCGCAAACCCAACGTTGTGCTTTACTCTAATTTCTTTTTGTCTTTGGTAGCTTTATTATTTAAACAAGGGTTTGCAGCTTTGCGACACCGTGGTGATGATCCCATTGTCGTTTTGTGCTTTCAACGTTTCCTGCCTCTTTAATGGGCTGGTGTATTATGACCAATGGAACCGCTTGTTCTGGTGGCAGCTGGTGTTGGTGATGGTTGGTGTCACAATCACCGTGGCTGGCGTGCTGATACTATCGTGGCGAGCAGGCACCTGGCGCCGCTTGACCCATGGCCAAGAAGAAACAGTGATACCAACCGAGCCAACCCATTACGCAGCTGTCACCGATGGCAATGACCAGCCCCTTGAGCGCCAAACCTACGGTACCATCACTCCCTCCAGCAGCACCGACAATGCCTCTCATGCCTCCAAGCAATCTGCCCACGAAAAATCTCTGCTCTTGCCTAAACCTTGATTCCCCACCAACGACGTCCTTTAGATCCATTTCCTTTTTTAATATTTTCTTATTGTAGATAGAGCATCCCCCCCCCTTTTTTTTTTATTTTTTATTTTTTTGACCCGCATGGTTTTCCAAGCCAATGAAACAAATAGGCATTTGTCATCGCAGTCTGGGAGAGATGGATCCGTTTTTTATTATTTTCCATGGAACATGCTGAATCAATGCTTGGGTTTTTTGTTATCGGGTCCGTCTTCGTCGGTTTTGCGTTTCGTACCCGTCAGGCTTGTTGGAAGAAGATCGATGTCACCAAAGTCTGAGGCGCCATTCGGGATGGCCTGGTCCACAAGAGGAAGAGCAGTGTTTCTGGGCACCTGGGATGCATTGGGTTCAGGGCCCATGGAAGGTTCGGGTGAGCCTTCGTCGCTGGCGTTGACATTCGGGGCTTCGCTGTTCTTCATGGCGAGTTCTTTGATGTTTTCCTCCTGTACCTTGAGCTGTTCCCATTGCTCACCCGTCAACAACTCCATGGAACCGGCGTCCGATCGGATCGAGAAGGCCTCACCTTCGATGCACCGAGGCCCATCCTTTAGGAATGGCCGCACACGTTCACGACCAAGCATGCCTAGTTTGACGAGCTCGATCTTTTCATGGTTGCGTAGTGTGATCCAGGCCTCCTTTTCGTTCACCCAGGAGGCGTTGAAAGGCAGCAGTTCAGGATAGAGACGTTCCAATGAACTATAGGACATGCCGGTGGGGATAGAACGCAAGTAGAAACGGTTGCGTTGGATATTGCCAGCTTGTCAAAAAAGAAAAACGATAGTAAGGATCGAGAGGCGGCCGTTGCTCCAATCTTACCAAGCGTTTCACTCTTTTCCAGATCCAGGTAAGGCATATCAGAGCGCATAACATAGATCTTGTTGTAATAAGGTGTCAATGATTTGGAAGTGAACAGATCATCCTCATTGTCGTCCTCGATGGCTTCCGCTTCTCCACGTTTCTTCGCTTCTTCTAAGAATTTCAGGGTGAGCACACTATCGACCTCTCCATCGCAATTCTTGCCTTGGCGTTCCTTGATGTAATAGATGAATCCGAGATAAACCACGCCTGTCATGTAGGCGTCGTAGCCCGCCTCGTGCTGTGATTCAAGATTGTCCTTGTAACGATCAAACCCTTTGGCCATCCCTGATATAAACACAGTAGACAGTGAGTATCGCGCTTTGAAAGTAGGTCGCGTTTCGACAGTGACGTACGGATGGTATGGCCCTGGCCGCGCAGTTCAGCTTCCACCGTGATGTACAGGGTTCCCAGCACCGAGGTATTGAAGCAAGACTAGAATGGGCAGAACCATCAATAAAGATAAAAAAAGGAAGCTTCTCTCTTACTCGAAGCAATGGGTGGAACTCAGCCATGTATTTTGTATCGACGGTCCTAAAATGGAAAGAGAAAGGCGTGTTGGAGAAGGGTGGAAGAAATGTGACAAGACCTACTGGTGCCACATGCCCAAGACCATCTTTTTGAAATCAGAGATGCCTTCAGGGAGGTTGTGCCAAAATTGGTCCACGGTGTGCATTACATCAAACAGGCCATTGTGAATCACTACGGGGCATTTGGCATTTTTCATCGCTTCAATGACATGTCGGAAATTAAGAGCCGGGCTCTATGACGACAAAGAGTGGTTAGGATAAGCCCACAGCAAGCGCGGGCAACCTTACATGATCTCCAGATTTTAAACGGTCTTCAGCTTGGATCTTTTTGATTTCTATGTTTTTCGTGTCACGTGATTGTGCTTGCAGAAAACCATTGTAACGGCTGCCACGGATCCAAAAAAAAAAAAAAAAAAAAAGAGTGAGCGCAGGCTGGGCACGCGGCGAACGTCACTTACGGGTCCTGGATTTCTTGGTATAAAACACGACGTTGGGTAGCGCTATTGCAAGAGACCACCAAAGGTTTGGCGCCCTCATTTTGTAACCAATTGGTGATTTGTGCGCGGGTGTTTTCCAAAAACGTGCGCATCGATTTGTTCAACCTACCAACTGCAAGAAATGAAAGTTAACCTAACCGCACTTCACCCTGCAGAAAAAAAATTACAGTCAAAAGGTTTGCGGCCCATTTGCGTGCCACCAGCGTTTGAATGGGAGGCAGCTTCTTCGGCAAAGTTGTAGAAAGGGATACCATGGTCAATGAGCTTGTTAAAATCAAAGCGGTTTTCTCGTAGGAAAGCGAGGCTGCTGGCGCTGCTGGTGAATTGGCGATTACTGCGAATGGTGTCGGTATCGTTGCCGAAAATATAAAAGTTATAAGGACTGGCTACGAAGCCCTTGGCGGTCTTCCTAAAGGCACACACACCAAACTGGACAATCGAATAAGCTTCGACGGATCGACTCATTTTCTCGTATCGAATTTGCAAATCATCCTGGGCCTTGGTCATAGCATTTGGCAACGACAGACCTGGTTAAAAGTTAGCCAACGTGTCATTGTGACGAGGATCTCTTTTCTTACCAGAAAATTCAGCATCAATGGAAATGAAATCGGCCTGGGCAATGGTATTACAGATATGACTAAGAGACTCTTCGAATTGTCCTTTCAAGATTTCCATGATTTGAAAAAAAAAAAAGAGTATGAAAGAAAAAGAGGCAAGAGGCGCATTTTTTTTTTTTTTGAAGCAACGACTGCTTTTCACTGGGTTTTTTTTATTTTATTTTTTTTTGTCTTTTTGGTCAGATAGGGAGGGTACAAGAGTGAGTGAGAATGAGAATATCAAGTGTTGGAAGGGGAGACGGGCAGGTTGACAGGAACAAAAAGGGAACTTATACAGTTTTCTGCTTGAACATTTTAGAGTTGCCAATCAGAGACTTGTGAATATGAGGCAACACACCACCACCAGCGATAGTCGCCTGGATAAGCGCATCCAATTCTTCGTCCCCACTAAGAGAAAAAAAAGTAAAAGAAAAAAGAGGGAGGCGATTAGGCATTTAAATAATCCTTCTTTGATTATTTACCGAATGGCTAGTTGCAAGTGGCGAGGAGTGATACGCTTGACTCGCAAGTCCTTGGTGGCGTTGCCTGCCAATTCCAATACTTCCGCGGTCAAATATTCAAGAATGGCGGCGGTATATACAGCAGCTTTGGCACTCACACGAGCATGAGATCGGCCTCGTGCCTTCAAGTAGCGATGGATACGGCCTACAGGGAACTATCATCACAACATCATACAAAAACCAGTCAGCTGGGTATCTTTTCTCATCATTCCTTATTCTTACTTGAAGACCAGAACGAGCAGATTGAGAAACGGCAGGTTGTGTCTTTTTATCAGCAGCACTATCACTCTAGAATCATCATCATCAAATAATAAACAATAAACAAGACAGTGAATCAGCGAGGTTAAGCTTTTGTTTTTTTTCTCGTCCTTTCTTTTCATTTCAAAATGGACCTTACCATGGTATTCTTTATATCGTATTCAAAGGGATTGCTGGATGGAGAAACGAGGAAGTGACTAGATTTTTATTTAAAAAAAACCAATGGAGTGGGACGAAAAAAGTGAAAAGAAGAGGAAAAATAAGAGCAAGCGCGTCGTCCAGAAGGAAAAACATGAAAACAAGCCTGAGAACTCCTAGTTCAAACACCGCAATCAATTTCCTTATTGAAATTTGTTCTTTTTTCCACCTTTTCGCTTTTTTTCCCTCTTTTTTTTTTTTCTATATACTCTAATCTCACTCCTATGAAGGTACCCCAAGCGGTAGACATCCCATGTATCTCATCGTTTGCTTGTATTTATTTAGAAATTCGGGAAAAAGGCCATCAAGGCTAATCGACCCGCTCGTGCCGATTGGAAAGAAACCGCCAAGAAGAAGCAAGTCGGGGTGTCAGACATGACCTTGCTGACAAAAATCACCAACGAAGCCATCAACGACAACCTGCAAAAACGTTGGCAAAATGGTGACATCTATGCAAGTGCCCTTTCCTGCCCATCCATTGCCATGCTCACGCTTTCTTATTAGACATATATCGGCCATGTCTTGATTAGTGTCAATCCTTTTAGAGACTTGGGCATCTACACTGAAGATGTCCTGACGAGCTACCAAGGAAAAAACCTGCTAGAGGTACCATGTCGCCTTTCTTCTTCTCAAAACGAAAGAAACTCAACGGCCTTCTCTTTCTTTCTTTTTTGTTTGTTTTATTTTATTTTTCATAGATGCCTCCTCATGTCTTTGCGATTGCTGAAGCTGCCTACCATCACATGAAAGGTTACAATGAAAACCAATGTATTATTATTAGGTAAGTCTCCCCCGTGGTCCATTTTACCATCCACTGACCCTCCCTCTACTTTTCAATGGCAGCGGTGAATCAGGGGCTGGGAAAACCGAAGCTGCGAAGCGCATTATGCAATATATCGCGGCCGTCTCTGGCGGTGGACGAGATTCAGCCATCCAAAATACAAAAGACATGGTCCTTGCCACGAATCCGCTCCTGGAAAGTTTTGGTTGTGCGAAAACCCTACGGAACAACAACTCGAGTCGGCATGTAATTTCACCAAAGAGATACGTGGGAAAGGTCTTTGTCTCACCATTTCTTATACTCTCCCCGTAGGGCAAGTACCTGGAAATCCAATTCAATCCTCAAGGTGAACCTATCGGTGCTATTATCACAAATTACTTGCTGGAAAAGAACCGCGTGGTCGGCCAAATCGAGAACGAACGTAACTTCCATATCTTTTACCAACTGACCAAGGCTGCCCCTGCAAACTACAAAGGTACCCAAAGAAAAAAAAAAAAAAAAAACTGCCTCTCATCCTTCCTTTCCCTCCTAGAGCAATTTGGGTTGCAAGGCCCCGAAAGCTACTTATACACCAGTCAGAGCAAGTGTTTGGACGTCGATGGTATTGATGACGTGCAAGATTTCCAGCAAACTGTCGTAGGTCCCTCTGCATTACATCCTATGACATCTCATCTCCCTCTCTTCTACATAGCAATCCATGCAAACCATTGGCCTGCAGCAGAGCGAACAGGATGCCATCTTCAAAATGCTTGCTATCATTCTCTGGTTGGGCAACGTTGTCTTTGTCGAAAACGGCGATGGCAATGCAGCTATTAGTGATCCCGATGGTAACCGCCTGGCTTCCAATGCTTTATCAATTCTCACCTTTTTTTAAAAAAAAAATGGTAGTCGTCCATTTCATAGCCTATCTCTTGGAAGTGGAAGCCGAAGCATTGGACAAAGCACTTACAAACCGTGTGATGGAAACGCAACGTGGCGGCCGCCGAGGCAAGGAACTATCCCTGCCTGTCTGCCTGACCCCGTCACTCACTATTTCCTTCAAATGTAGGGAGCGTGTATGAAGTGCCGCTGAATGTGACGCAAGCCCAAGCAGTGCGTGATGCTTTGAGCAAATCGATTTATGAGCGCCTGTTTGAATGGATTGTCGCGCGCATCAATGTATCACTGCAGTTCCATGGCCAAGTCACCACGCTGATCGGGGTGCTGGATATCTACGGCTTTGAAATTTTTGACGACAACAGCTTCGAGCAGCTGTGCATCAACTATGTCAACGAAAAGCTACAGCAAATCTTCATCGAATTGACCCTCAAGGCAGAACAGGAGGAATACGTCAGTGAACGGATCGAATGGACCCCCATCAAGTTTTTCAACAACAAGGTCGTGTGTGACCTGATCGAAGAAAAACGCCCACCTGGCATCTTCGCTGCCCTCAATGACGCCTGTGCCACAGCCCATGCCGACCCCTCTGCCGCCGACAACTCGTTTGTGCAGCGACTAGGCTTCCTTGCCAACAACCAGCACTTTGAATCGCGTGGCAACAAATTCCTGATCCGTCACTATGCAGGTGATGTCATGTACAACGTCGAGGGCTTGACCGACAAGAACAAGGATTCGCTGCTCAAGGACTTGCTCGATCTGGCGGCGTCGTCCCGAGACAGTTTTATCTCGCAGGAGCTGTTCTCCGAGCGCATTGACCCCAACTCCAAGAAACGCCCACCCACCGCCAGCGACAAGATCAAAGCTTCCTGCAACGCTCTGGTCACCAAACTCATGCAATGTCATCCCAGCTACGTCCGCACAATCAAACCCAACGACAACAAGAGCTCCAAAGAGTACGACCAAAAACGAGTCCTCCACCAAATCCAATACCTTGGTCTCTGTGAAAACATCCGTGTCCGTCGTGCCGGTTTTGCCTATCGTACCGTAAGCCTTCCCTCCTTTTTTTGGTTGAAGTTTAAAAGCGAGATGAATACTGACACCCTGATGTTTTTTTTTTTACAGACTTTTGAAAAGTTTGTGGAGCGGTTCTATCTGTTATGTCCTTCAACAGGATATGCTGGCGATTACATCTGGCATGGCGATTCTCAAAGCGGCTGTTTAGAAATTTTAAAGCACAATAACATTGGCTCGGATGAATGGCAATTAGGTACCACCAAGGTCTTTATTCGCCGTCCTGAAACGGTAAGTGCAAGAGAAATGACCGTCAGGAATCGGCCAAGCGCTAAGTCTTTTGCCTTTTTAAATGTTAGATTTTTGCGTTGGAAGACCTGCGCGACAAATACTGGCACAACATGGCGACACGTATCCAACGATTCTGGCGTCTGAACAAGCATGGTATCAAGCACCTTCAGCTTCGTGATGCTGGTAATCAACTGCTGGGCCATCGCAAGGAGCGCCGTCGCTTCTCCTTGGTCAGTCAACGTCGCTTTGCTGGTGATTATCTGGATGTCCGCAACGGCAGTGGCGTAGGTGCCATGATCCGCAACACCATGAATCTCCAGGGTAAGTGAACAATGGAAGTTTAACAATGCTTTCTTTACTGGGTCCCTCACTCTCTTTCATTTCATTGCTAGGAGCCGAGGAAGTGGTCTTTAGCATGCGTTGTTCCATGCTTGTCCCTCGAGCCATGCGATCCAGTGTGCCCAGCCCACGAACCTTGGTGATCGTAAGCTCTTATTTATTTAGAAAGGATCGCAAACTAATCCCCATTTTCTTGGATACTTGTAGACGAATCGAAATGTGCATATCTTACTGACTACCAAGTCCGGAGGCACGCTCCAAATGATGGATGAAAAGGTGATTCCCTTTAGCAATATCCAAAGCCTGAGCATGTCAACATTGCGTGACGACTGGATTGTGCTTCATCTGAACAGCTCTCCTGAAGGCGACGTCTTGATCAACTGCGTGTTCAAGACCGAAATTGCCACCCACCTTGCCGAAGCCTCCAACGGTCAGATCAGTCTCAACGTTCAGCCACAGATCCAATATGCCAAAAAGGGCGGCAAGCCTGTCACCATGCAATTCACCCGAGACGAAACCGTCAAGCGCGACGATGTGTACAAAAGCCACGTTGTGCGTGTCCCTACCGGTGAACCCGCCACCAGTGGTAAGCTCTAGAAAGGAATCTGCATCTACCTCCGTCAGCTCACTTTTTTTTTCCGGTGCCTTTTAGAATCGGCAGGTCTGATTTCCTCCAGGTCATCAGCACAACGACGTCAGCCGGCACAACGTTCGGTCGCACCTTTACCATCCTCGCAACGACCCACCCCACCATTGCCAAGCGCCAACCGACCAATGCCGAGCAGTGGCATCCGCCCTCCAGCCGTCGGTGGCCGACCTACCCCACCCCCTGCCATCAATAGCTCGCGACCTGTACCCCCAAAGCCTCAACCTGGCAGCATTCGTCCTCCTGCTTCCAGCGGTATCCGTCCTCCCGTCATTGGCGCTAACAAACCCACTCCGCAAGCCCCTGTCAGCCAAGCCAACCGTGCATCTGTCGTGTCACCTCCTGGCCGAGCTGCTGCGCCTGCTGCCTCGAACAGTCTACCTCGAAGAGCCCCTCCCCCTCCACCGCCACCTCCTGCCGCCAAGCCCGGCAAACCCCAATACAAAGCTCTCTATCCTTTCCAATCGGCTGAACAAGGTGAAATTGCCTTTGAAAAAGACGCTGTGCTGGAAATAGTTGAAAAGGATGAAAACGGTAAGTCCTAAACATGCAAAATGTGCATTTGGACCGGCAATCATTCTAACGGACTCGTTCTCTTTTTTTTTAAAACCCAGGTTGGTGGCTTGCCAAGTATCAAGGCAAAGAAGGCTGGGTGCCTAGTAATTATTTGCAAGAATTCACACCACCACGCCCTGCTGGCCGTCCACCTCCACCTGCTAGACGCCCCGGCTCCATGCAGCCTAAGCCAACCATTCCCACAAGCTCCCGTCCAGCCAGTGCTGTCAGTGCTGCCCCTTCCACCCAAGCAAGTTCTCTTGCTGACGCTGTAAGCCTCCATCTTCTTTATCATTCCAATTCTTGCCGACAAGACTGTTGTCTCAACCCAGTTTTTTGTAGATCCGCGCTAGACGACAGCAACATTACGACGAGGACGAGGACGATGATGACGAATGGAAATAAACTTGCACCTTCGGTTGCATTCGCCCCTTATAGAGGAAGTCTCCGTGCCCGTAGTAATAAATACGACGATGCCATGAAAGTGACGTCCAACTTGAGCACGTTTTTTTTTTATTTGCTGAGACCACAATCTAAAATTAAGCACTCGAATCAGTGTCTAACCTGATATAGTGGTAGTGTTGCATAACCTTGTGTCGGCTCCTTTTGTCTGTTTTGCCCAAAGACGCCAGCAAAAAAAAAAAAAAAAAAAAAAAAAAAAAAACATTCATACGTGCAAGCACACGGTCTCACAAAGATCGCAATGATGAGGATGCTGAAAAATGCAATGCCAAAATCCCTGCCTGGACGGCTCTCTATTCTAGGAGAAGTGGCAGCAGACCACGCACGAAAACATGAACTAGAAATCATGACAGACACAAGTCAGCGATGACAACGCCCATGCCGTCTTCAAATGGTGGAGAACCACCGTGGCTTCCTCTACTCTGCCTGCCTGGCTTGAGCAACCACGTAGTCCGTCCCCTTTTTCATGTCGACTGAAAGGGTGTTTATGTTCATATTTACATCAAATTTGAGTAAAATCAGGTGCTCATCGAATCCAAAAGTCCAGTGATGTGCACATCAACCATACCAAGGCAACCGATGAACAAAACGGGTTATAGGGCCATGTTAAGGGCATAGATGCTCATGTTCAATGGCAGGGGCTTTCTTGTTTCTACGTCTGCTAGCACCGTTAAGGGTTTTGTAAAAAAAAAAAATAGAATATTCATTAATATCGACATGAATTCAAAGTGGCTCTAGAAAGGTCGAAAAAAAACTGACACCGAGTCATGTTGATTAATTGGCAAGATAATTTCGCATTATGGCTAAATACAGTCAGTATCATTTAAACTTATAGTTTGATAAAGTTATAACTTGTATTTTTGCTGACACTGAGACATTGCACAGGGCGTAAACATGGTTACGCTCAGCTGATAGTGAAAAAAACTTGTAACTTTTAGTTTTCTGTGATGGATAATTAAACCTCCGAATTCCTAAAATAATTTTTATTTTTGAGTCGTGGCTTTCTTTTGCCCCTTTTTTCTTGTGGTTTTTATGGTAAAACAAATAAAACAGAAGCTCGGGTCCAAGTTAGCCGTATCAAAAAAGAGCGTTGCTGCGGTGACAATTTTAACATCGGTGTTTAAAACCCCCCAAAAAAGATGTCAGATCTATGAACTACCCGCGCGCAGAAAAATAAACATGGCGATGGTATACAAAGGTACAGAAGGTTTCGAAAAAAAAAATTGAAGGCGCAAAATATACTGTACTCTCCCAGAAAAAATCTGAATGGAAAAATGATATACAAAAAAAAAATTGTTCTAGTTCACTTGGATTAAGCTTGTGAATGTTATTTTAAGGGCAGAGTGCGCTCATCTCGAAAAAAAAATCGGTCTCCAACACACGCGTGAAAACCGTCAGAGTCTGAAAAAGCAATTGCGGGGACGGGAACCAAGTCATCCCGGGTTCGAAAAAAAACCTATATTTAGACATGGCAAGAAATGTGTAATGTTTAAGCAAATACTTGCCTTCTAAGGGAATGAAAATAATTGTGAGCGATATATTTTTCTTTATATGGGTGATGGATTTTTTGAAAATATACTTTCTAAAAAAGTATAATTGCTACTTTTTTAGAAAGTATATTTTCAAAAAATCCATCACCCATATAAAGAAAAATATATCGCTCACAATTATTTTCATTCCCTTAGAAGGCAAGTATTTGCTTAAACATTACACATTTCTTGCCATGTCTAAATATAGGTTTTTTTTCGAACCCGGGATGACTTGGTTCCCGTCCCCGCAATTGCTTTTTCAGACTCTGACGGTTTTCACGCGTGTGTTGGAGACCGATTTTTTTTTCGAGATGAGCGCACTCTGTCCTCAAAACAACATTCCCAAGCTTAATTCAAGTGAACTAGAGCAGTTTTTTTTTTGTGCATCGTTTTTCCTTTCAGATTTTTTCTAGGAGAGAGTTTACACCTTTCAAAATCTTCTGTACCTTTTTATACCATCGCCATGTTTTTTATTTTCTGCGCGCAGGTACAGTGGTTGACTAGATGGTTCATACGATCTGACATCAATTTTAGTTTTTAAACACCGATGTTAAAATTGTTACCGTCAGCCCTATGGACATACTGGTAACTGGGTTTACGGAAACCAAAAACCTGGATTACTAGTGATGTGTTCCAGCACTGCATTGTGGAAATATGTTCAAAAATTGACAAAAGACACCGTGGTCAAAAATGCTTCCTCGTCTTGGACAATGCTCCAACTCATAAAATCGATGATGAGCTGAAAAAGTGCCTTGGAAATGTAGAAATAATATATTTACCTCTTACAGTAACACAGCCAGTCAGTACTATCATGTCCTTCGCGCTGGAGAAAGCCCTCTCAGCAAGAATATGAAAGGGAGTGACCTATAAAAAATCAATGCGAAGACAGCAATGGCGTGGAACGATGGCACGTTCGCGGCCATTAAGGACTGCTTCGTAAAAACGAGAATTTTTGAAGCCTCCTCCGACGGTGTTAAGATCACTAGAACGCGAAGAAATTGCCAGCACTGAAAGCATGACTCAGTCAACGGGCGCCACTATCGCAAGACTCAGAAGTGCCGGTCTCCCAAAAGGCATCATGGACGATATTGCCTCTGCCAGTGAAATTGACCACAACAGCTTCGCCTTCCCAGTGCACTGGGATACTGGCAAAGATGTTACACTTAACGATTTGATGTTCTTATTCAACTTGGAGAACGACAATGCTGATGGTATCAGCCATGGTTTTGACATGAACACAGAAAATAAGCATTTGGAAGAAGTCGCTGGCACGGACGATGAGACATCAATCAAGGACCTTCATCACTTTGCCATGCTTGTCAACAACACTATGAATGCAATTCCATTCAACACTGAAACTGAAATGGAACTGTCTGCTATATTGGGCAGAGTTGCCTCAGAACTAGAGTCAAGCCAAAATAAAAACGGCACTGTGTCACTCTTTTTGGTCATGAATGTTACACGGAAATACCATAAAAGCATTAAGCCAAAACTAATAACTTTTATTTTTTTCGAAAATCCCAAATCCATTTTTATAAGTTTAAATGATATTGACTGTATTCGCTGCCGTTGCCCTTTTGACAGTTTATCCGCTGCTATTGTCAAACACATTGGACACCATTAAAACGAGGATAAAAAAATAACGGTTCGAAAAAAAAACGCCGAACGAAGAGGAGGCTGAAAAATAAGGGAAGAGCGAAGCAGGATTGGATATTTAATTTAGCTCTGTTTGGAAATTCAACGATCAATTTGGTTGCCATTGGTCTGTGCGCAACGCGTCGATCACAAGCGATGTTCAAGTCGTTGTCAACCATCCAAAAAATTGCTTATTGGAACACCAAAAAGCAGTGATTGCCGCTTTTTTTTTTCGTCCTGTACCTCCCTTCGCTTGGGCAGAAATCAAAAAGGGTATGTACGCCAGCTACCTCCACGTGGTCATGTCTGGGCAACCAACTTTTTAGTTGGGCTAGTTACTGACACTTTTTTTAAACTGTATGATATGAAAAAGACTAAAGGGAAGTTTCTCGTTGGAAGCAAAAAAAAAAAAAATGACCTCTTGAGAAACGAGTGCCTTATTTTCAATTCTGCAATGCTTTGCCGGCTTTTCATTGTTTGTCATTGAAGAATGTCTTTCAAGAAGCATCATCATTAAGTTTATTTGATGATAAAAGTGGTGCCTTGTCTCGATCACTGGCAAAGAGCAGAGCTCTATTGAGAGCATTTGCGTTTTTTTTTTCTTCAAAATAGCTGAAGAATTTTGGTAAAAATAACTTGAGAGCCCTTTACTCTGTCAGCTTTAACACTTTTCTTACCCTCTATGTGCCTATGGATGCTCTAGGTTATAATCTTTAAAATGAAACCAAGAACGGCTTTTCAATGCCACTGCACTGTCGATTTATCGTAGGAAACAGAAACGGGACAACCAAAAAAAATGGGGAAAAAAAAGGGGATTTGAAACTACGCAATCAAGATCGATCAGTTGATCGATCGTTGCCCATTCTGGGGACAAAGTGATTTCCTATTGGTACAACAATAGAACATTCTTGGTTTCAGTCACCTTTTTTTCCCCACCAATTTCTTGATGATTTTTTGGTTGTCCTTTATTGTTTATTGCGATTACACCACAATGGGGTGATGATGCCTAGGCGTGTTTAGATTCATTTTAAAGCTACGAACCAAGGCTATCCATAGGGAAGCATAACGTTGGAAAAGCAATGAAACTAGCCGAGAAACATGCTCTCAAGTAGTTGTGTAACCAGAATTCCTCTGCTGTTTTTTTGCCAAAACGACCAAAAACAAGCAAAATGGAAGCGGGAGCTTGCCACTGTTCAAAAAAAAAGAAGGCTATCTTTTTGAAATGAAAGATGTCAAGCACAGACCAGGAGAATGTAGATCTCTATTATGTCAAACATAGTTAATTTAGTTCTATTTGGAAATTAAACCGCAAATTGAGTTTCCATTTGAAACCCTCTCTTTACCCTTTTTAGTTTGGCACCTTTTTATGACCAGCTGACTGCCTCCTCAGTTCTTTTTTTTTCAGGGTCAAATGCGTGTTTTTTGATTTTTCCTTTTTTTTTTCTTCACTCAAGAACCCGCTGGAACCAGGCCAAACAAGGTCCACAAGAACCAAATAATGCCAAGAAACTTTTCCTACAAGAAAAAAAGTCATGTCATTGATGGGTATGCATGTCAGTACCTCCACATGGTCATACCTGGGTAACCATCTTTTTCAAGTTGGGCTAAACCTGGCATTTTTGTTTAAAACAAAGATGCAGCGTTGGTAAATGTTATTAGAGCGAAGCTTTTTGATCACGTGATTATTTGGTGCGGAATCCCAAATACCCCACAAAAAAAAAAACTGTTTTGAGCACAGCTACTCTCACTCGTATGTTTTCCATTCCTGTTAGACATCACAAGGAAAGGACAAAAGAAGCAGGTAAACACAAAACAAAAAGTATAACAAAGTTTACTAACATTTTTGCGGTGGGAACCTAATTTATGGTTTGAATGGCCTAGCAAACTCAAGACCTGGGGAAACAAGTCATAAGCTTGACGAACTTATGGCGGGAAACCCCAGGCCCGGCTCTCGGCTCGTATTCCAGGGTGTTTTTTCCCGGTGACCGTTGGCTGGAAGGAGGCAGGATGGACAGGATGGTAGGATGGCACGGTTTTTGTCTTCCCTCCTGTGGGGCTTATGTCCTTTTCCTAAAAGGATTCATAAAAGGTTTTTGTCTTTCCTCTCAAGAGGTTTATGTCCATACCCAAAAAGGATTCATAAAAACGAGGTTTTTTTTGTCTTTCCTCTCCGGAGGTTTATGTTCATTTTTTCCTACACAAAAAACTAGAAATCATAAAGGTTTCTTCGTCTTCCCTCACAGGGGGGTTATGCTTCTTTTTCCGTAAATAGACAGACATAAGGGTGTGTAAGCCAACCACTTCCACGTAGTCACACCTGGGCAACCATGAAAATGGGCTAGGAGTTGGCATTCTTTCTACTTTCTTTAGATAGTTAAAATTTTAAGAAATAAAACGATGGAAGAGAATGGTGGCGGTAATGACTAGTTTTTTATGTTTACTTGATTGCTACATACTGCAAACGCTGTAGCAGTAGATTAAAAAAAGAAAAGTGATGACTGGGAAAAAGAAGTTGCTTCTCATTTCCAACATCCTCATGGTAGGGAAAGATGAGAATGGAGCAAGCCAAAGTCCAAACTAAAAAGCCCGTTATTTTTTTTTTCGCCAGATATGATTGATATAAGAGATAATATTCTGAAGCTAGTTCCTCTGCTCGTTTTATTGCTTTTCTTACTTTGACAAACGTGTGAATAAGCCTGGTTATAAATTGTGAAATAACCAAGCGTGTTCAAAAAACGAAACGACCAATTTTTTTTTCAGAGGATGGCTATATATGAACCAATGAGAAGTAACGTCGGCCAAGGCTTGATGTTAAAGCAGGACAGTCGAAAGATTCTTTGACCGTTTTGTGACAGAAGCATATTGTGAAAGGCAAGAGTGTGGAAGGGAATAATAGGTTTTTGGCGGGATGTGCCTATGGAAGTCTGCGAGCTTTTGCATCTTTCAGCTCTGGTTTTTGGCAGTGATTTTTTTTTTTTTTTAAAAAAAAAATCAATTCAACACTGACTTCTTTTTTAATTACATGAGAGGCAAAGAAATGTTGTTTTATTTAATCTTCCCCTTCAAAAGCAGCAACCATCAGAACCAGAGCTAGCAAGAACAAGCTTGTCACCATGCTTTTTTTCCGTTTTTTTTTTTTCATGTGTACGCGTGAGTAGGCTTGGTTGTAAGCAAATTCAGCCCGCTATTGCTCCATCGATCATCTTTTCGCTGCCGTTTGCTAAAACGGCAAACCCCCAATTTTTTTTTTTTTTTGGTTTTTCCCACATCCTTTTTTCATCATCACGGCATTCCTATCCCCCTGATTAAGAGGTAGGAATGGCTTGACGAAATACAGCAGGATGTGAAGAGCTACTTCTTCTCCCTTTGCTTAAACGGCAACGAATAAAAGTTTGAACTGAACCAAATTTGGCAAAGGAGAATGGAGGATTATGCTCATTGTTGGGCGCTAGGCCTTCCATCCATTTTGTGCTACGCCTCACCTCTCTCTTTTTTTTTTTTTTGTCTCCAACGCATGGCTTGCAGGTAAACAAGAAAACCAACAAAGTTTAGCCACTAGCATCCTGTCTTATCTCCATTCATACGACCTTTGAAAAAAGGTGAAGTCATAGACTCGAACGAACATCGGTTGCAATGTTTGGTGGCAATTTGCCCAGCCAGTTTAATGGCTTTCTCACTCTATAAAATAAAAATCAGGGACTTTTTACGAGGCATTTTCCATTTGTTGTTCAATCATGTGAAAATGAAACGAAAAAACTAAAAATAATCGACTTGGGAAAGAGAGAGAAAGAAAAAATTGGGGGGAGGGGTGAAGAAGTGTATTCTACTGCGATCGACTGTCGACGCATTCAAAAATGGAAAGCACTTTGTCAGCGGGATCGAGTTGCATAGCGTAGTTTGAATCCATCTTCTTCTCTTTTTTTTTTCCCATCGTTTTTTTCACTGCTTCGTACGTTTGCACGACAATGAAATGATCTTGACGGAGCATTCTTAGATTTTCAGGCTTATAACCAACGGTTCCCATAGGCATGCATAAAGCTTGGAAAGCATTAACACTGACCAACTAGCAAGCCTTCAATTTGTGGTGTTGCCATCCTTCCTCAGCTGTTTTGACAAAGAACATTCGCACAAGCTCTCGCACAATGACCGTTGATTTTGCCATGACATCTCGTTATCTCCAAATAAATAACCATCAACATGCTTTCAATTAGGCATGTCTCATTGAAATACCCTAGACTCAATATTTTTATTATTGACAGGACTTTCTCCTTATTTTCAGACTGCTCTGTGGGAACAAGTGGATCTCAAGGGAAATCTCAATTGAAGACCTTTTCATTTAACTGTATTTTTTTTCCTTGTTGTCGGATTCCCGAAAGCCTGCCAGCCAACGGGTGGCATGATCCCTTGGCCGCCTCCCTACTGAGGCCCCTCCACCTGGAGGGTAAGCGGGGATACTTGCCTACCAGTACGCCAAGCTAAAAGAACAGACGTCCTAGCTCCAAGGGCGCAACCCCTCGGCCATTAGGATATCGAATGTTCACTCCAAGATGTGAAGGTGCTAGGGCCAGCTAGCACCAAAGAATGATCGCGTAGGAATCACCCCACTCGGAGCCGCAGAAGGTTACCCTTACAACGAGAAAAAGCAGCGTTTGGTGGAAACAAGGGGTCTCGCCACCCTCGTATCCACCGGTGAAAAAAAAAAAAGCGAGAAAGTCAACAGAATGGCCTGTCTTTTATACTTTTTTGAAGTAAAATCATGCTTTGGTTTATTTGAAGAATGTTTCAATTTTTTTTTTTTCAAAATAGGTGAAGAAATTTGGTAACACAGTAACATGACAGCCTTTTACTCTGTGGGTTTTAACGCCTTTTTACTCTATGCAAGTCCGTAGATAGCCTTGGTCTAAACTTTAAAATGAAACCAAGAACGCCTTGCCAATAGAAGAGCAACATAGCCTAAAAAAATCATGAACAAAACGATGGGAAAAAAAAGGGGATTGAAACAATGCAGTGACAGTGTAATCCCGGTGACAAATTGATTTCCATTTTTATGGCCATTGACAAGCGAGTCCCCCCATTATTTTCACATGATTGAAGAACAATGGAGACATTTTTGTAGCTTGCAAGAAGAAGCTGGTTAAGGAGTTGTCACCTTGCTTTTTTTGTTTGCTCACGAGTTTTACGATGTGACACCAAGCTTTTTTTTTTTTTCATGCCCTTTCAAACTTGGTGACACAATCCTTTTCAACCCTACTCCTTCACCAAATTCGGCTCTACTCTAACTTCATATGTGCGTGTGAGTAGACTTGTAGACTTGGTTCAAGCAAATTCAGCCCACCATTGCATCGATAATCATTCGCTGCTAAAACGGCAAACCAACGCACACCCCCCCTTTTTTTTTTTTGGTTTTATCCCACATCCATTTTTCATCATCACGCCATCCTATCGCTCGTTGCTGGCACCCTTCCAAATAATGTCAATAAACTATCATGTGTTTGCCTTTTCAAAATAAACGGCTGTTTTCGTCTTTCAAGAACATTTCAACGAAGCAACACTGCACCGACCAAAAAGGATGAAAAAAAAAAGAGGTTTCAAACTACGCCATGACAGTAACAAATGCCAGATTCATTTTTTAAATGTCTGATGAAAGCCTTTTTACTTTTTGTTTCTTTGTGGAGAACCTTGGTATGTAGCTTCAAAATAAAATCAGATCAGGTGTACTTCATTTCATTATAGAAAAAAAAATAATTAGCTGAAAAAATCGATGTGGGAAAAATATGAAAAAAAGAGGTGGGGTCGTTTCTTTTTGCCTGGCTTAAAACGGCAACGACAGATAATCAATCAAGACATCTTTGGCTTTTTCCCGTTTACCCTCCCTTTCATATTCTTTTATTTTTAGCTTTCTTCTTTTTCACATGATTGAAGAACAATGGAAACGTTTTGGGAAAGGCATATTGCTTTCATTTTAAAGTTTGGAATCAAGGATGCGAGAAAGGTGTTCTAAAAGTAAGACGTCAGTACAAGACATCGAGAAAATGATCTTCAAACGTTGTGATGCCGAGATTCTTCAACTTTTTATTTTAACAGGATGAATAAAAATCAATTGCGTCAAGTTTCATGCAACGACCGATTTGCTTACTGCCTCCAAGATAGAAATATTTTTTTTTCTCAAGGATAGCCTGTCAGTGCATAGTTTTTAAATCCCCCTTTTTTTTCCTATCGCTTTAATCATGTTTTTTTTTTATCATTTCATTGATTTTTTCTGCAGATCAATTGACTAGCATTCTTGGTTTCGTATTATAGTTCAAAGCTAAGTCTATCTAAAGGCACGCACAAGGTAAGAAAGGTATTGAAATTGACAGAGTAAAAGGCTGCAAGTTGCTGTGTTACCAAACTTCTTTCACCGGTTTTCAAAAAAAAAAAAAAAAAAAAAAAAAAAAAACACTGCACAATACGGCTTTGGTTTTTACCATTCTTTGGGACAAGACATCTCTGTTATCATCAAATAAATATTATGATGCTTTTTTAAAAAAATACAGTTTTATTTTGAAAAAAGGGCAAAGGTATGAGATTTTATTTATTTCAAGTGCAAGGGAAAGGTAGGGTAGGAAAAGGGAAAGGATGCGGGCAATGAGCGTTTTTTTTTCTTGTTACTTACCCATTACACCCGAAGGACATAAAGGAACCATTGCCTAATTGGCCAATTTTTGTTAATACCGCTTTTCTCTCCCCACTCCCACTCCCACTCCCACTCCCACTCCCACTCCCACTCCCACTCCCACTCCCACTCCCACTCCCACTCCCACTCCCACTCCCACTCCCCTCCCCTTACCTCCACCCCACCACCAAGGGTATTCAACAAAACTTGACCGCAGAGACTATCAACATACCAAGTTTGTCAGTGAGCGTTTTTTGTTACTCAGCTGCTACTTACCTTTGGAACTGTAACAACACCGTAAACAGAGAATTCAAAGTGAGTAACTGGACAAAACAAGCTGCTGCTCATTGCCCAACATCCTTGAGAGGGAAAAAAAAGAGAGAGAGGGAAAGAGAGAAGAGGGGACAGAAGTCTTGAGTCTTGACAAAGGGAAGGCAGCCAATCCTAGCGAAGGGGAGCCAGGCCAAGCGAAGGGGAGCCAGACCAAGGGAAGAGACCAAGGGAAGAGACCAAGGGAAGAGACCAAGGGAAGAGACCAAGGGAGAGACCAAGAGCAAGTGAAGTGAAAAAACGAAGGTAGGAACTTGCCCTTTTTATATTTTTGTAGATGCATCCTTTTTTTTTAAAATGCACGTAAAGCTGTCCTTTGAAAAAAAATGTCCAAAGCAAGTAAAGCCTGTTCTTGTTCTAAAAAGTAATTTTTTGGATGGAATGCGTGTGGGAAAAACAAAAAAAATGGGAGAGTGGTTTCTCCCTTTACTTAAACGGTAATGATCTACTCATATCTTTACGAAAACTTCGAACTGAAACATTTAGAAAGGAGAATGGTCAAAAGGATTGTGTTACCAGAATTGACAGCAAAAAGTGTCAGGAAAAAAAGCTCCAGGCCATCCAGTCCATTTTCTGCTACGCCTCACCTCTCAATTTTTTTTTCTCAACAGGTCGAATGCATGACTTCAAGTAAACAAGAAATGCAACTGTGTTTAGTCATTAACAGCCTGCCTTATTTCCATTCATACCACCTTTGTAAATAGGTGAAGTCATTGGCTCGAAAAAGCACTGCTACCGAAATATTTAGATGTAGATTGCTAGTCAGGTTTATTGATCTTCTCAGTCTTTGAAATGAAATCAGGGCTTTTTACGAAAAGCTTTCCATTATCGTTTCATGTGAAAATGTTACGAAAAGGCCAAAAATAAATGATGTGGGAAAAAGAAAAGAATGGGGGGAGGGGTGAAGGAATGCTTTCTTGAGGAAAGCTCTTCGTCACCAGGATCAACTTACCATAGCGTAGTTTCAAATCCCATTTTTTTCTTTTATTCCCCAATGTTTGCTAACGGTGAGAGAGATGGCTTCTAAAGCAGCCTCATTTTTTCTTGCTATTATGCATCCCAGCTACTTTTTCAACACGATTGGTAGGAATAAACTTTATGATTTTATATAATTGACATGATATTCTCTATATCTTTTTTTTTTCTGACTTCTGTGTGGGAACCAGTGAGAACCAAGGAGGTTCAGGCAGTTGAGGTGACACCGAGTGTATGTCCAAACCAAGCAAAGCCATGGCTGTCGCTTGTTCTTGTTCAAAAAGCTATTTTCTGGAATAGGACAATGATGACACGAACATGGATGATGATAGACGTGCAGTGCACAGACCAGTAGCACCAAACTGTCAGTTCACATCCAAACAGAGATAAATTAATTTAGCCAATCACGTTTCGCCTTCCTTCATTTTTTTTCTTCGGCGTTCACCTTTTTTTCTTTTTTTCTCTGAACGTCCTTGTTCCTTTCCGCCGTTGAAAATAATAGAGAAATGACAAGAAATGCAACAGCATCACATCTTTAATCGTAATGTCAAGCAACCATGCCTTTTGCTCTCGCCATGATCTGCAGAGCTCGATGCTAATCTTTCTTCATTCCGTCAACGACCGACTTGAATCCTTGGCGACTGCATCTGCATTGGAGCAAGGCAATAGTGCAAGTTGCAAGAGTTATTGTGAATCTGAACGTAAAAGGATAATATTGTTCTTTTGACAGGGATGGCGTGTAAGAGGATGGAAAAATAAGAATGTAAGGTGCTTGGAAAAATTTCAGATCATCCACGTGTGCTTGTTCCGAAATTGCAGTGCCTCTGCAGTTTTTTATCAATTCACACCAAGGCAGCAAATCATTGTCATCATGTCCATTTTTATCGCTAAATCTGACACTCGCATGATCTTAAAGACGTTTACTTCATCAATGGATTTACTCGATCATCTGGCGTGAGCATTGTTTTTTTTTTCAGCCTCAGAAGTGCTTTTATAAGCAGGCACGTCCATTGGGAAAACCACGACATGACTGTTGTGTGCCTGGAAAAGGAAAATCTGATGTATTCAGAAGAACGGCTTGCAGATCAACCAGTCGTGCAGTCTCCAGAAAGAAAGGTGGCACCATTTCAAATCGTCAATGTTTTGGAGCTGCTCTGGACGAGGAAACGGACGCCACTGGACTAGGTACGACACGGGAAGAGGAAACGGATACATAGGAATAGTTTGTAGACAATTGGTTACGCTTTCGACATCTGGATCACATTTTGATAGGCAGGGCAGTATTCACAGACAAGCACCAGGCTTCTGTGCTCGATCAGGAATCGAAAGGGCGGTGCGGAGGTTAAATATGGCCATCCAAATTCTTTTTCATTTTGAAAAAAAAAAAGCAGTATGATGAACAGCACTTTGGAGTGATTGGATCGATTTGATATTTTGTATGGGCGCTGAGATGTATGAATAAAGACAATCCTGCAAATACCAGGTCGATTCATCAAGGTTGCCCAGCCAAGTTTTGGTCGATTTCGTTTTAGCACCTCCGACTCATCAGCTAAAAAAGATGAAAAATCGGCCATTTTCACCAGGGGGTCCCCAGGCGATCTGATCAAAAATCGCAGTACAAAATCGCTATATATAATTTCACGCCAAATTTGCATACCAATAAAAAAATGTTCAGAAATGACCTTAGTTTAAACTGCATCTATCTTAGACATCAGAGGGAAGGGCTAAAGGGTATGCACTAAAAATGATTTCGCACGTACTTTATTTTACTTTCTTGCACGCCAGAAAATGATTTAGCGGGTGTTGACTAGGAGAAAAGAATGTAAAGGGAAAACACATGACCGGACCATTCCTTGACAAGCACTGCGGTCTATGAACCATCAAGTTGCGTGATGCTTGATTTAATCAGCGGGTTTTCCAATAAAACTCAAGTGAGGATGGTCTCCAAAACCATTAGCAGTGTCGCTAAGGTAGGAATAGCCACGGTCATGCCCAATACCAACATAAGAGGCGTCATCTGCAACTTCATCGACTCGGCCAGCTCCAAAGGAAGCTGCATCGCTGGGATGTGGGATCCATAGAGGAGAACAACGGGTCCCCGATCAACTTCATTATGCACATGTATTCATACGCTTCCACTGCAGTACGCAGGTCGCCAAAATATACATCTGTGTAATTGATCGTAAGAGCTGCGGTCGCTGAATGGTACTTGGTTTTTCGAGGGCATCTGGGGAGTATTGTACACAGCAGTGGTGGCTTGACGATAATTGGAAATGAACAAAGTGTGGTTGCCATTACGAACAAAGCTGGAGTACCTGTCAATGACAGCATCACGATGGCTGCTCTGATTTTTTTTTTTTTAGCATACACTGATGTCCCTGATAGGTGACTATCTTTTGGGATGTAAGCAAGTGGGATGACACGACAGGTGTAACTCATCTTCGACAAAGTGGGTGGAACATCCGTAACGTAAACTCCAAAAGTTGCGCGCCTCATCAACGACAGGATCATGGCGATCTCCAATACAAGCGAGAGCACCGGTTGTTGTAAAGTAGATAATCATCCGTCGCAGCAGGGTAGGTGATGATAGTGTTGCCCATAAAACCAAGCTTTTGGGAAACAAGAACCACACCAAGATTATGCACAAGTTCTGGCATACCCCTTCTCTGACACACCTATTTTGCCCTTTCCTCCGCTTACAAGCCCACAGCCTTTCCTAGTCATATCTCCTTAACCAGTCATTGTACAGCTCTCGTTAACTATACATTTCTGCATTGACCCTGACTCTACGTTGAACAGCCATGCATTCCTTTTTACTTCTCGTCATTCACTCACTCTGCCATTTTTTGTATTGACCTTTTTCTTCCAAATCGGGAATTGTACCTTTCACCCGTCGTCATGGGTGAAAGTTTGCAATTGTTATTCTATCCTTCTGAAAATCGGGCTGTCACCTACAAAATGTATCTTCTATTGGTGGTGTCAAAGACAAGTCATTGGCTCCCCTAGATCAAAAAGTCGATGTTTTTACGATTCTAGGCTGGGCCACCTGGTCAAAGACTCAAGCGGTCAGCGAATAAAAAGCTTGCTTTTTTTTTTTTTTTTGGTCTGTCTCCAATGGGCACCAAATCTACTGCTTTTTTGTCTTTGTCATCCAACCATCAGCCACTCCCAATATGCTGTGAAAGGTACATGAAAAGCCTCACTCACGAGTCATATCTCATTACTTTTCACGAAGCTGCAAGGACGCCATCGCCAAACGCAAAGATGCAGAGTGGACTTTTTGCATAACCGTGTCAAGGAAGATACACCAATGGCCTAACCTTCTACTCTCTATCACATAGAAAACAGATCATTGAGCCTGTGCTTGCAATTCTAACCCTAAGCCTTCCTAATTCTAACCAGAACGTTACTTCAAGGAATTTTAATGTGCTGCTGCTAGTTTATTAAAAATCTATTTTCAAAAATCAATATGACGCCATGCATTGTTGTAATCACTAGATCTAGCTCTTGAATCCCTGTCAAATACCCTTGGAGCAAGACTTTGGAGACCAATGTTCAAGGAGATGTGAGAAAAAGAAGGCGGAAAAAAAAACTGCGGGGCGGGCATCTTATTTGCTGACAGCTTAGTTTACTGGTGGCCAAGCCTAGAATCGTAAAAACATCGACTTTTTGATCTAGGAGAGTTATGACATATTTTGCTTGATACCACCAATAAAGATGTGTTTTGTAGGTGACAGCCTGATTTTCAGAAGGATCGAATTACAATTTCAGGGTTTCACCCATGACGAGGGGTGAAGAGGTGCAATTCCTGATTTGGAAGGAAAAGGTTGGAGAGCTTGTACCAAGCCAATGATAGGACCACCAAAGAACCTTCCGCCCTTCATCGACCGTCAGGTTGTTGTTAATCAGAGGGTTGTGGAGCACACTTGCCGGCCAGGATAGCCGCAGCTACGGCTCTGGAGTGGGTTTCGTCGAGAAGGCTGCTGATGTGCGAAAAAAGAGAAAAAGTAAGAGATAAGAAGAAATGGTGGCGCGCCTCCCTCACCACTCTCTCAATAAAAAAACCGCAACAAAACACACACAACATTTTTTTTTTTTTTTAAAAAAAAAGCCGTTTTCTCAATGCAACCCCCCAGGTAATCTGGTCAAATTTCACAGTGCAAGATTTCTCTTCATATGTTCATTCCAAACTGTGAATCAATTTTTATCTAATAGATCAAAGTGCAATTTGGCATGGGTGCAAGCCCTTACGAAAGGCATGGATACCAATAAATCCAAGTTAATTGGTGAAGGCTGTCCAGCCAACTTGGTGTCGATCCTCTACTTACTTGACAGATCAAAAGAAGAAGAGTCATTGGTTGCTTCAAATTCCTCTGTTTCATTTTTTTTAGGCACCTTGTTCTCTTCTTTTCTTTAGGTCCATCATCAAATCAACTCTAGCATTTACCCCATCTTTGGGACATTGTTTACTTGAAAGATAACATATTGAAACCAACCTTTAAATAAATCATACGTTCAGGATGGCTAAAAAAAAAGGTTCCTGCCATGCCAACTTTTCTTTTGCATTTTTTGCCAATGGGCAATCAATCGCCACCACTTTCGACACCAGTACTTTTCACCAACTTTTTCAAGTAATATGTATCTTTTGATATGGAGACGCTATAGATATCTGTTTTCGCCATGCGTGTGGTTGCTTTTTATAACATGCAAACCGAGAGTCCTTGTAGCACAATCGGTGACCCTCGGCTTTTTTTTTTTTTTTTACTTGACATGATCAACCTGCTACTGCCACAGCTGTTACTTCTCATCATGATTTTCATCCAGATGCTCTAAGTATGTATTTGATTAGATTTGTGAGGATTTATTTCCTGACTTTAATGTTTATGAATAGTAAGCTTTGGATATGCTAGGCTTGGTCAGCAGTTCATCACTGGATATGCTGACTGCGCTGTTCTTCGGCATGAATAGCTTGCGATATGCAGTTTCGTGCTGTCAAGAGAGACCGTGCATTTACCTTCTCCTTGGAAATGGTGTCTTCCATCGTTTTAATATCCAAGGGCAAAGTTTACTTGGTAGTATAGGTAGACCTTGCCTTGAAATAAGTGTTAAGGATGTCGCTGAGAGAAAGCCGACGTCAGTCATCATCTTGTAAGTTTGCTTGTTGAGCAATGGTAGACTCGGCTATAGGATACCATTGCCTTGATACACCATTTGGCAGATATTGTCTGATGACTCGACTTGATGGATGGAGAAGGCAGGTTGACAAGGTTTGATGTCTTGCTATGGCAATAAAAAATGGAGTGATCTTCCTCCCCCTCTCTGCGCTCCAGAGCCTTCCAGCAGGTTGAGATTAGCGGCAGCTCTTTCACCGACAGGCAACTTTCCCCTTAAAAAAAAATTCTCAACTTTCAAACCTCCACAGGGTTCAACGTCCAAAGTGTGAGCTTGCATACTTCCACCTGCTTGCTTTCCCATGAAAGTCAAGACAACGACACTTGATGAGCAGGCATCCGGAAACCACAGAGCAAAAATGACAAATAAAGGCACAGGCAAGCATACCAACCAGGACAAGTGTGGTCGCCTCCACCGACGGCAACTCGGTGGAGGCTAGCCAACCAGTGGAGTGTTGTAAATTTGAGTTCCCATGAAAAAAAAAAAAAAAGATCAGAATTTCTTGTAGAACTAAAAAGCACATGTCACTTTTTACTTACCAATACAAGCCATTGGTACCTGGGCCATTTGCAGTCGATGGACACTTGTAGGAAGCATGACATAAAAAATAAAAAAAAGGCGGTCAGGCATGGGAGCTCATATTGGAAATATAAATGAAAACTTACCAAAAGATTCAAGCTCCATAAAAGGTCTAAATGATAACTTCCACTAGCGCAAAATGAAATGGTTTTTGCCGATAAACCATCCCATTTGCGCTAGGGACTAAGAGAAAAAAAAAATAGTATGAGAACGGTAAGTTGTTAAGCATCTTCCAAAAGAGTAATGTAAGTACCTGATCTATGGTCTTGACCCAGAAAAGTGCCCAGTTAGATATGTACTAGCCCAATATGTGCAGTGAACAGGATGAATCCATCGTGCATGTGTCATTTTGCCGAAGTTTCTTTCTGCAAGTGTCAAAGTAGAAAAACAGTAAGGCATACACTTCTTCAGTTACCTGTTTCATCGGATCTAATCGTTGAGAAAAGAAAAAAAAAACGCGAGTACGGTCGCCATCAACGGATTCAGAGACAAAACCACAATCCCCACCATAGCCAGAAGGAGGGTTGTTCTATCATCACGCAATGAGGTTGAGGAGATCAAGCACCGAGGCTGGCTTGTCTAGTTGCAAACTCTATGTCTAAATGCACGGTTTCTCTAGGTCTTGGTCTAGGTCTAAGGACAAAACTTGTCTACTAAAAGAAAAAAAAAGTGAGCTTGGACGTCAGGATCAATTTTTTCTTTTTGATCTTACGATGATGGGTATAGGCAGCCAAGATTGCCAAAAGGTCTATGTCTATGTCTTGATGCCAAATGGGTATACATGGAGGGTATATGCCAAAACTTGTCTACTGAGTAAAAGAAAAAAAAAGTGAGCTAGGGCGTCAGGATCAATTTTTTCTTTCGATCTTACGATGATGGGTATAGGCAGCCAAGATTGCCAAAAGGTCTATGTCTATGTCTTGGTGCCAAATGGGTATACATGCAGGGTATATGCCAAAACTTGTCTACTGAGTAAAAGAAAAAAAAAGTGAGCTTGGACGTCAAGATCAATTTTTTCTTTTTGATCTTACGATGATGGGTATAGGCAGCCAAGATTGCCAAAAGGTCTATGTCTATGTCTTGATGCCAAATGGGTATACATGGAGGGTATATGCCAAAACTTGTCTACTGAGTAAAAGAAAAAAAAAGTGAGCCTGGACGTCAGGATCAATTTTTTCTTTCGATCTTACGATGATGGGTATAGGCAGTCAAGATTGCCAAAAGGTCTATGTCTATGTCTTGGTGCCAAATGGGTATACATGGAGGGTATATGCCAAAACTTGTCTACTGTGTAAAAGAAAAAAAAAGTGAGCTTGCAAGTCAAGATCAATTTTTTCTTTCGATCTTACGATGATGGGTATAGGCAGCCAAGATTGCCAAAAGGTCTATGTCTATGTCTTGATGCCAAATGGGTATACATGGAGGGTATATGCCAAAACTTGTCTACTGTGTAAAAGAAAAAAAAAGTGAGCTTGGACGTCAAGATCAATTTTTTCTTTTTGATCTTACGATGATGGGTATAGGCAGCCAAGATTGCCAAAAGGTCTATGTCTATGTCTTGATGCCAAATGGGTATGCGTGCAGGGTATATGTCTAGATGAAGGGTATATGTCTAGGTCTACCAAAACTTGTCTACTGTGCAATAGGATGGGAGATAAAAAAGGAATAAAAGATAAAAAGGCACTGCAAGATATTCATAGGCTTCATGTTACTTCTTGTCTTTTTTTACTTTTTTTCTTTTTGATTTTTTGTTTTTTTTTCATTCTTTTCATGTTACTTCTTGTCTTTTTTTACATTTTTCTTTTTTGCTTTTTTTGTTTTTTTCATTCTTTTCATGTTACTTCTTTTTTTCAAGTATTGCAGGCTTATAATATATAAAAGTTATCTTTTTTCAAGCATTTTTTTTAACTCCTTTTTTGTCATCACCTTCTTCTTGGCATGGGCGTAATGATGGCTTTTGACCAAACAAGCGGAGCGAGGACGAAAGACACTGGAAGGAGCAGGAGCCATGCTGGTGGAGTTAGGCGGAACCATGTCGATCGGTGCAGCAGGGGCTTTGGTGGTGGCATGCCTGGTGACAAAGGTGCGGGCCATAATGACAGAGCCAATGGCAAGAAGGAGGAAGAACCAGCACCAACGAGGAACAAAGGTGAGTTCGTTGCTGACAGAGACAGGCAGCGGGAAGGACGGGTGAACCATTAAGGCTTTCTTGGCGGGGACAGCATACAATGGATGAACCATAATTGCGGTAGTAGTAACAATGGGAGGTGGCACATCCGCGGCAGGCAGGTTAAGCAAAATCATCAGAACTCCGAAAATCATCGTAAAAATCTGGGAGGAAAAAGAAAGGAAAAAAAAAAGGAAATGAAAAAAAAGGTCGGTTTGACCCTGTTTTTTGTCGGACATTCGGGCGGACCGTGAATGGCCATTTGGCAGTGCTGATCTGAAATAAAATATGAAGGCAAACTGACGTTGAGGATACAAAAATGTACTGAAGCAGATTATTTTTCTTCCAATACGGGATTTACTCCCAGGATTTGTTGAATGGGTGATCTTCCTATAAGAAGAGGATGATAGAAAAAAAAATGATATTGTCGCCGTAAGCCAATGGGAAGCACTCCCGTTTGTGGGGTAAGTGTCCGTGCGCGGTGCTTCCCTTTTGCAATGAAGATCGTCTTTCGAAATGAATACTACACACATGATGATGATAACAACGTACATATGCGAAGAAAATAGGCATCCTTCTTCGAATATCTAATGGCTACCAAGGTTTAGTCGAGGCTTTTGTTCGATAATGAAAAAAAAATATCAAAAAATGAACCGCCGCATTTAGCCAATGGGAAGCATACCTAGGTTGTGCCAACGACCGTGCGCACTACTTTTTGCTGGCTAGAACGTTTTTAGAAATGAAAAACTTAAATGGTAACAATACAAGAAATGACGAAAAATTTGCTACCAATTTAAAGGGATACCAGGATTTTTGTCGCTAGGCCAGTGGTGTATATGAAAAAAAAATGAAAGGTGGAGCACGTACGGCCTCCTATTTGTCCAGAAGCCAGAAACTTTTTTATTTCTTGATGTGCCTGGCACTGATACTTGTAGTAGAACGAGCTCAGTAAAACAAGCTCAGCCTCTTATCAACGACATGTTCCTATTTTCAGGTTGAGCTTACAGCTAGCCAGTCTCCAAAAACAGGGAAAGCGAAAGCTATACCTGCTGGCATCTTTGTTCCTGGCCTCTGTTCTTGCCGCTCCACTTCATCTGCGTTCATCCATATTTTACCAGCAGGAGCGTCATCATACACCCTGTGCTGTGTTTCCTGTTGAACACGCAAAGTGAGATCGAATGCACCGAAAAGCAGATGTGGCCGAATGTGTTCAAACACGGGGTTATGGATGGCATGAGACCAAAAATAAGTTTTATTTCTGATATCAGAATTGATTCCATTGTTGAGAAGAGCGAGACTTTAATTGAGGTTGACAATTAACAAGGAAATCAGAGTTTGAATGTTATATGAGGGATTGTGAATGGGTAGAGAGGGCAAATGGCAAATGAGTGGGTGATGCCTTTTCTTTTTTATTTAAAAAAAAATGAGTTGATGCAAGTGGTTCAACGATGATGTCACACAACTTAGCATCGCAGTGTCAGCCAAAGTTCTGAATAGAGACGCCTCATCACGTGCTGTTTATGTATGAATTTTGGTGGCTTTGCAATGGTTCATGGCAAACCCCAGATGGGACATTGCTTTGAACAAAAAAAACGTGAAAGCATTGACGGTCTTTTTTTTTGAATTGGTCCGACTATGGTTACGCAGCCAACATGTGAACGATAAAGGCTGGACACCTCAGATCGCCCTTAACTTTATATGGCGGGAAAATAAAAAAAAAAACGAGGCGTAGATGCAAGTTTCTACCTTGGCAACCGACATTGCCATCAAGGCAATCTCGGGCAGAACATTGGCAACATTTAGTTATTTATTTTTTTTCTTGTAGTACCGTGCCAAAAAAAAACGGCAAAATAAATGAGCTCAGCTGGGGCTGAACTGTGTTGTTGCAAGCCAAAAATCCAAGACCAGCCTCCACCAATCTACTCTAAACTGTGCATCCTGCTAGTCCTTGGTGACATTTGGTGCTAGTATCCAAAATCCTAACCTTGCTCGATATGTGACTACAGGAGCATGCCAGAGTCTGGCGGTCTCTCAGCCTTTCTTTTTTTGGAATGTGACTCTTCTCTTTGCACGGAAAAGCCCTGATGCCGTTTTTCATCTCTTCCGATCTCACCATTAGAAAGCCAACATTCACAGCTATCCATAGATCCAAAGAACACGAAAAACAGAACAATATTGAAGGTGATATGGGAGAATCACTATTGGGGAAGGGATGAGCTTACTTTTTTGTAAAAAAATAGCTTTAACCATGACCTGAATGATCCGCTACCCTTCAAAAAAAACCAAAGCTGCTAACATTGGCTGGAAGGGAGTTAGTATCGATAATATACGGTGCGCATCGAGTTTCCATTCTTGAATGCTTGGAAAAAGCTATGCTCTTTCCCTGACGAGTAAATTGCTGCCCATGGTATAGACGCCCTTGTCAACCCAGTGGTTTCCTTGTGAAGCTGAACACGCTCCCTGGCAAAAGCCCATTGGTCATGCTGGAGAGTCTGGCTGTCGTGGGGAGCCAGTGATGGTGATGTGGTATATGGGGTGGCGTGTTTAGTGACGCAGATTCTCTTTGCCTTTCTTGGAGTGCCATGAGAATAGACAGTGCAGCATTGAGCTTTTCTTCCACCCGCTGCCTCGTAGTGTTGTCATGCACGTCCTGCATTAGACAACGGAAGCAGCATTGTTGGGTCTTGATTCAGAGGATGAGAGGCAAGCGATCGATGACATCCGGATAAAAAAGCAGACAGGGCCACAAGCGGCGGCAAAGGGAGAGCCTCCCAGACTGTTGCTGACAGATTTGGAAGTCGATGATGTAGCACGTTTCTGCCGAAACCTCTTTTCGGTGTTCGAGCATAAAGCGATGGCGTCGAGATGGCTTGCAATATGAAGAGATGTTGTACGTAATGCTGGAGATAACGATGATCAGGACGACAGGAATGGACTTCATAAGATCACGTCTGCCATCTTTCCTGTTCTTGTCTTCGTTGGCCATGGTTGGAAGGTGTCATGCGCACTTGATCTTTTTTTAAAAAACAACATTAGATCATTACCAGACAAGCAATGCACTGCCAATTCGAAGAGGGAAAGGTCTGCCGCTTGTTCTGCCATGAGTGAAGAAAAAAAAGTGAAAAAAAAAGCCCAGCCATGCTCTCGCTTTTTGTGTAACCGTCATCATCCAAAGCCTGCAACAAATAGCAGCCTACTGACTCGACCACTTTTTGAAAGTGGAGTAGAGATCTGTTTTCCTATTCATGTTCTCTTTTTCTCTTTGCCAATCTGAAAAAGCAACCATTTTCTGCAGAGCACTTTCAATATCAGTGAAATGGCGTACAATTACGCATGGGTAGAAAGCGAACTGCGGTTGTTGCTCTGATCGCTTGGGGACCCCCTGGTGAAAATGGCCGATTTTTCATCTTTTTTAGCTGATGAGTCGGAGGTGCTAAAACGAAATCGACCAAAACTTGGCTGGGCAACCTTGATGAATCGACCTGGTATTTGCAGGATTGTCTTTATTCATACATCTCAGCGCCCATACAAAATATCAAATCGATCCAATCACTCCAAAGTGCTGTTCATCATACTGCTTTTTTTTTTTCAAAATGAAAAAGAATTTGGATGGCCATATTTAACCTCCGCACCGCCCTTTCGATTCCTGATCGAGCACAGAAGCCTGGTGCTTGTCTGTGAATACTGCCCTGCCTATCAAAATGTGATCCAGATGTCGAAAGCGTAACCAATTGTCTACAAACTATTCCTATGTATCCGTTTCCTCTTCCCGTGTCGTACCTAGTCCAGTGGCGTCCGTTTCCTCGTCCAGAGCAGCTCCAAAACATTGACGATTTGAAATGGTGCCACCTTTCTTTCTGGAGACTGCACGACTGGTTGATCTGCAAGCCGTTCTTCTGAATACATCAGATTTTCCTTTTCCAGGCACACAACAGTCATGTCGTGGTTTTCCCAATGGACGTGCCTGCTTATAAAAGCACTTCTGAGGCTGAAAAAAAAAACAATGCTCACGCCAGATGATCGAGTAAATCCATTGATGAAGTAAACGTCTTTAAGATCATGCGAGTGTCAGATTTAGCGATAAAAATGGACATGATGACAATGATTTGCTGCCTTGGTGTGAATTGATAAAAAACTGCAGAGGCACTGCAATTTCGGAACAAGCACACGTGGATGATCTGAAATTTTTCCAAGCACCTTACATTCTTATTTTTCCATCCTCTTACACGCCATCCCTGTCAAAAGAACAATATTATCCTTTTACGTTCAGATTCACAATAACTCTTGCAACTTGCACTATTGCCTTGCTCCAATGCAGATGCAGTCGCCAAGGATTCAAGTCGGTCGTTGACGGAATGAAGAAAGATTAGCATCGAGCTCTGCAGATCATGGCGAGAGCAAAAGGCATGGTTGCTTGACATTACGATTAAAGATGTGATGCTGTTGCATTTCTTGTCATTTCTCTATTATTTTCAACGGCGGAAAGGAACAAGGACGTTCAGAGAAAAAAAGAAAAAAAGGTGAACGCCGAAGAAAAAAAATGAAGGAAGGCGAAACGTGATTGGCTAAATTAATTTATCTCTGTTTGGATGTGAACTGACAGTTTGGTGCTACTGGTCTGTGCACTGCACGTCTATCATCATCCATGTTCGTGTCATCATTGTCCTATTCCAGAAAATAGCTTTTTGAACAAGAACAAGCGACAGCCATGGCTTTGCTTGGTTTGGACATACACTCGGTGTCACCTCAACTGCCTGAACCTCCTTGGTTCTCACTGGTTCCCACACAGAAGTCAGAAAAAAAAAGATATAGAGAATATCATGTCAATTATATAAAATCATAAAGTTTATTCCTACCAATCGTGTTGAAAAAGTAGCTGGGATGCATAATAGCAAGAAAAAATGAGGCTGCTTTAGAAGCCATCTCTCTCACCGTTAGCAAACATTGGGGAATAAAAGAAAAAAATGGGATTTGAAACTACGCTATGGTAAGTTGATCCTGGTGACGAAGAGCTTTCCTCAAGAAAGCATTCCTTCACCCCTCCCCCCATTCTTTTCTTTTTCCCACATCATTTATTTTTGGCCTTTTCGTAACATTTTCACATGAAACGATAATGGAAAGCTTTTCGTAAAAAGCCCTGATTTCATTTCAAAGACTGAGAAGATCAATAAACCTGACTAGCAATCTACATCTAAATATTTCGGTAGCAGTGCTTTTTCGAGCCAATGACTTCACCTATTTACAAAGGTGGTATGAATGGAAATAAGGCAGGCTGTTAATGACTAAACACAGTTGCATTTCTTGTTTACTTGAAGTCATGCATTCGACCTGTTGAGAAAAAAAAATTGAGAGGTGAGGCGTAGCAGAAAATGGACTGGATGGCCTGGAGCTTTTTTTCCTGACACTTTTTGCTGTCAATTCTGGTAACACAATCCTTTTGACCATTCTCCTTTCTAAATGTTTCAGTTCGAAGTTTTCGTAAAGATATGAGTAGATCATTACCGTTTAAGTAAAGGGAGAAACCACTCTCCCATTTTTTTTGTTTTTCCCACACGCATTCCATCCAAAAAATTACTTTTTAGAACAAGAACAGGCTTTACTTGCTTTGGACATTTTTTTTCAAAGGACAGCTTTACGTGCATTTTAAAAAAAAAGGATGCATCTACAAAAATATAAAAAGGGCAAGTTCCTACCTTCGTTTTTTCACTTCACTTGCTCTTGGTCTCTCCCTTGGTCTCTTCCCTTGGTCTCTTCCCTTGGTCTCTTCCCTTGGTCTCTTCCCTTGGTCTGGCTCCCCTTCGCTTGGCCTGGCTCCCCTTCGCTAGGATTGGCTGCCTTCCCTTTGTCAAGACTCAAGACTTCTGTCCCCTCTTCTCTCTTTCCCTCTCTCTCTTTTTTTTCCCTCTCAAGGATGTTGGGCAATGAGCAGCAGCTTGTTTTGTCCAGTTACTCACTTTGAATTCTCTGTTTACGGTGTTGTTACAGTTCCAAAGGTAAGTAGCAGCTGAGTAACAAAAAACGCTCACTGACAAACTTGGTATGTTGATAGTCTCTGCGGTCAAGTTTTGTTGAATACCCTTGGTGGTGGGGTGGAGGTAAGGGGAGGGGAGTGGGAGTGGGAGTGGGAGTGGGAGTGGGAGTGGGAGTGGGAGTGGGAGTGGGAGTGGGAGTGGGAGTGGGAGTGGGAGTGGGAGTGGGGGAGAGAAAAGCGGTATTAACAAAAATTGGCCAATTAGGCAATGGTTCCTTTATGTCCTTCGGGTGTAATGGGTAAGTAACAAGAAAAAAAAACGCTCATTGCCCGCATCCTTTCCCTTTTCCTACCCTACCTTTCCCTTGCACTTGAAATAAATAAAATCTCATACCTTTGCCCTTTTTTCAAAATAAAACTGTATTTTTTTAAAAAAGCATCATAATATTTATTTGATGATAACAGAGATGTCTTGTCCCAAAGAATGGTAAAAACCAAAGCCGTATTGTGCAGTGTTTTTTTTTTTTTTTTTTTTTTTTTTTTTTTGAAAACCGGTGAAAGAAGTTTGGTAACACAGCAACTTGCAGCCTTTTACTCTGTCAATTTCAATACCTTTCTTACCTTGTGCGTGCCTTTAGATAGACTTAGCTTTGAACTATAATACGAAACCAAGAATGCTAGTCAATTGATCTGCAGAAAAAATCAATGAAATGATAAAAAAAAAACATGATTAAAGCGATAGGAAAAAAAAGGGGGATTTAAAAACTATGCACTGACAGGCTATCCTTGAGAAAAAAAAATATTTCTATCTTGGAGGCAGTAAGCAAATCGGTCGTTGCATGAAACTTGACGCAATTGATTTTTATTCATCCTGTTAAAATAAAAAGTTGAAGAATCTCGGCATCACAACGTTTGAAGATCATTTTCTCGATGTCTTGTACTGACGTCTTACTTTTAGAACACCTTTCTCGCATCCTTGATTCCAAACTTTAAAATGAAAGCAATATGCCTTTCCCAAAACGTTTCCATTGTTCTTCAATCATGTGAAAAAGAAGAAAGCTAAAAATAAAAGAATATGAAAGGGAGGGTAAACGGGAAAAAGCCAAAGATGTCTTGATTGATTATCTGTCGTTGCCGTTTTAAGCCAGGCAAAAAGAAACGACCCCACCTCTTTTTTTCATATTTTTCCCACATCGATTTTTTCAGCTAATTATTTTTTTTTCTATAATGAAATGAAGTACACCTGATCTGATTTTATTTTGAAGCTACATACCAAGGTTCTCCACAAAGAAACAAAAAGTAAAAAGGCTTTCATCAGACATTTAAAAAATGAATCTGGCATTTGTTACTGTCATGGCGTAGTTTGAAACCTCTTTTTTTTTTCATCCTTTTTGGTCGGTGCAGTGTTGCTTCGTTGAAATGTTCTTGAAAGACGAAAACAGCCGTTTATTTTGAAAAGGCAAACACATGATAGTTTATTGACATTATTTGGAAGGGTGCCAGCAACGAGCGATAGGATGGCGTGATGATGAAAAATGGATGTGGGATAAAACCAAAAAAAAAAAAGGGGGGGTGTGCGTTGGTTTGCCGTTTTAGCAGCGAATGATTATCGATGCAATGGTGGGCTGAATTTGCTTGAAACCAAGTCTACAAGTCTACTCACACGCACATATGAAGTTAGAGTAGAGCCGAATTTGGTGAAGGAGTAGGGTTGAAAAGGATTGTGTCACCAAGTTTGAAAGGGCATGAAAAAAAAAAAAAGCTTGGTGTCACATCGTAAAACTCGTGAGCAAACAAAAAAAAGCAAGGTGACAACTCCTTAACCAGCTTCTTCTTGCAAGCTACAAAAATGTCTCCATTGTTCTTCAATCATGTGAAAATAATGGGGGGACTCGCTTGTCAATGGCCATAAAAATGGAAATCAATTTGTCACCGGGATTACACTGTCACTGCATTGTTTCAATCCCCTTTTTTTTCCCATCGTTTTGTTCATGATTTTTTTAGGCTATGTTGCTCTTCTATTGGCAAGGCGTTCTTGGTTTCATTTTAAAGTTTAGACCAAGGCTATCTACGGACTTGCATAGAGTAAAAAGGCGTTAAAACCCACAGAGTAAAAGGCTGTCATGTTACTGTGTTACCAAATTTCTTCACCTATTTTGAAAAAAAAAAAAAATTGAAACATTCTTCAAATAAACCAAAGCATGATTTTACTTCAAAAAGTATAAAAGACAGGCCATTCTGTTGACTTTCTCGCTTTTTTTTTTTTTCACCGGTGGATACGAGGGTGGCGAGACCCCTTGTTTCCACCAAACGCTGCTTTTTCTCGTTGTAAGGGTAACCTTCTGCGGCTCCGAGTGGGGTGATTCCTACGCGATCATTCTTTGGTGCTAGCTGGCCCTAGCACCTTCACATCTTGGAGTGAACATTCGATATCCTAATGGCCGAGGGGTTGCGCCCTTGGAGCTAGGACGTCTGTTCTTTTAGCTTGGCGTACTGGTAGGCAAGTATCCCCCGCTTACCCTCCAGGTGGAGGGGCCTCAGTAGGGAGGCGGCCAAGGGATCATGCCACCCGTTGGCTGGCAGGCTTTCGGGAATCCGACAACAAGGAAAAAAAATACAGTTAAATGAAAAAGGTCTTCAATTGAGATTTCCCTTGAGATTCACTTGTTCCCACAGAGCAGTCTGAAAAATAAGGAGAAAGTCCTGTCAATAATAAAAATATTGAGTCTAGGGTATTTCAAATGAGACATGCCTAATTGAAAGCATGTTGATGGTTATTTATTTGGAGATAACGAGATGTCATGGCAAAATCAACGGTCATTGTGCGAGAGCTTGTGCGAATGTTCTTTGTCAAAACAGCTGAGGAAGGATGGCAACACCACAAATTGAAGGCTTGCTAGTTGGTCAGTGTTAATGCTTTCCAAGCTTTATGCATGCCTATGGGAACCGTTGGTTATAAGCCTGAAAATCTAAGAATGCTCCGTCAAGATCATTTCATTGTCGTGCAAACGTACGAAGCAGTGAAAAAAACGATGGGAAAAAAAAAAGAGAAGAAGATGGATTCAAACTACGCTATGCAACTCGATCCCGCTGACAAAGTGCTTTCCATTTTTGAATGCGTCGACAGTCGATCGCAGTAGAATACACTTCTTCACCCCTCCCCCCAATTTTTTCTTTCTCTCTCTTTCCCAAGTCGATTATTTTTAGTTTTTTCGTTTCATTTTCACATGATTGAACAACAAATGGAAAATGCCTCGTAAAAAGTCCCTGATTTTTATTTTATAGAGTGAGAAAGCCATTAAACTGGCTGGGCAAATTGCCACCAAACATTGCAACCGATGTTCGTTCGAGTCTATGACTTCACCTTTTTTCAAAGGTCGTATGAATGGAGATAAGACAGGATGCTAGTGGCTAAACTTTGTTGGTTTTCTTGTTTACCTGCAAGCCATGCGTTGGAGACAAAAAAAAAAAAAAAGAGAGAGGTGAGGCGTAGCACAAAATGGATGGAAGGCCTAGCGCCCAACAATGAGCATAATCCTCCATTCTCCTTTGCCAAATTTGGTTCAGTTCAAACTTTTATTCGTTGCCGTTTAAGCAAAGGGAGAAGAAGTAGCTCTTCACATCCTGCTGTATTTCGTCAAGCCATTCCTACCTCTTAATCAGGGGGATAGGAATGCCGTGATGATGAAAAAAGGATGTGGGAAAAACCAAAAAAAAAAAAAAATTTGGGGTTTGCCGTTTTAGCAAACGGCAGCGAAAAGATGATCGATGGAGCAATAGCGGGCTGAATTTGCTTACAACCAAGCCTACTCACGCGTACACATGAAAAAAAAAAAAACGGAAAAAAAGCATGGTGACAAGCTTGTTCTTGCTAGCTCTGGTTCTGATGGTTGTTGCTTTTGAAGGGGAAGATTAAATAAAACAACATTTCTTTGCCTCTCATGTAATTAAAAAAGAAGTCAGTGTTGAATTGATTTTTTTTTTTAAAAAAAAAAAAAAATCACTGCCAAAAACCAGAGCTGAAAGATGCAAAAGCTCGCAGACTTCCATAGGCACATCCCGCCAAAAACCTATTATTCCCTTCCACACTCTTGCCTTTCACAATATGCTTCTGTCACAAAACGGTCAAAGAATCTTTCGACTGTCCTGCTTTAACATCAAGCCTTGGCCGACGTTACTTCTCATTGGTTCATATATAGCCATCCTCTGAAAAAAAAATTGGTCGTTTCGTTTTTTGAACACGCTTGGTTATTTCACAATTTATAACCAGGCTTATTCACACGTTTGTCAAAGTAAGAAAAGCAATAAAACGAGCAGAGGAACTAGCTTCAGAATATTATCTCTTATATCAATCATATCTGGCGAAAAAAAAAATAACGGGCTTTTTAGTTTGGACTTTGGCTTGCTCCATTCTCATCTTTCCCTACCATGAGGATGTTGGAAATGAGAAGCAACTTCTTTTTCCCAGTCATCACTTTTCTTTTTTTAATCTACTGCTACAGCGTTTGCAGTATGTAGCAATCAAGTAAACATAAAAAACTAGTCATTACCGCCACCATTCTCTTCCATCGTTTTATTTCTTAAAATTTTAACTATCTAAAGAAAGTAGAAAGAATGCCAACTCCTAGCCCATTTTCATGGTTGCCCAGGTGTGACTACGTGGAAGTGGTTGGCTTACACACCCTTATGTCTGTCTATTTACGGAAAAAGAAGCATAACCCCCCTGTGAGGGAAGACGAAGAAACCTTTATGATTTCTAGTTTTTTGTGTAGGAAAAAATGAACATAAACCTCCGGAGAGGAAAGACAAAAAAAACCTCGTTTTTATGAATCCTTTTTGGGTATGGACATAAACCTCTTGAGAGGAAAGACAAAAACCTTTTATGAATCCTTTTAGGAAAAGGACATAAGCCCCACAGGAGGGAAGACAAAAACCGTGCCATCCTACCATCCTGTCCATCCTGCCTCCTTCCAGCCAACGGTCACCGGGAAAAAACACCCTGGAATACGAGCCGAGAGCCGGGCCTGGGGTTTCCCGCCATAAGTTCGTCAAGCTTATGACTTGTTTCCCCAGGTCTTGAGTTTGCTAGGCCATTCAAACCATAAATTAGGTTCCCACCGCAAAAATGTTAGTAAACTTTGTTATACTTTTTGTTTTGTGTTTACCTGCTTCTTTTGTCCTTTCCTTGTGATGTCTAACAGGAATGGAAAACATACGAGTGAGAGTAGCTGTGCTCAAAACAGTTTTTTTTTTTTGTGGGGTATTTGGGATTCCGCACCAAATAATCACGTGATCAAAAAGCTTCGCTCTAATAACATTTACCAACGCTGCATCTTTGTTTTAAACGACGCAATCAAGATCGATCAGTTGATCGATCGTTGCCCATTCTGGGGACAAAGTGATTTCCTATTGGTACAACAATAGAACATTCTTGGTTTCAGTCACCTTTTTTTTCCCACCAATTTCTTGATGATTTTTTGGTTGTCCTTTATTGTTTATTGCGATTACACCACAATGGGGTGATGATGCCTAGGCGTGTTTAGATTCATTTTAAAGCTACGAACCAAGGCTATCCATAGGGAAGCATAACGTTGGAAAAGCAATGAAACTAGCCGAGAAACATGCTCTCAAGTAGTTGTGTAACCAGAATTCCTCTGCTTTTTTTTTGCCAAAACGACCAAAAACAAGCAAAATGGAAGCGGGAGCTTGCCACTGTTCAAAAAAAAAGAAGGCTATCTTTTTGAAATGAAAGATGTCAAGCACAGACCAGGAGAATGTAGATCTCTATTATGTCAAACATAGTTAATTTAGTTCTATTTGGAAATTAAACCGCAAATTGAGTTTCCATTTGAAACCCTCTCTTTACCCTTTTTAGTTTGGCACCTTTTTATGACCAGCTGACTGCCTCCTCAGTTCTTTTTTTTTCAGGGTCAAATGCGTGTTTTTTGATTTTTCCTTTTTTTTTTCTTCACTCAAGAACCCGCTGGAACCAGGCCAAACAAGGTCCACAAGAACCAAATAATGCCAAGAAACTTTTCCTACAAGAAAAAAAGTCATGTCATTGATGGGTATGCATGTCAGTACCTCCACGTGGTCATACCTGGGTAACCATCTTTTTCAAGTTGGGCTAAACCTGGCATTTTTGTCAA
Organism: Hesseltinella vesiculosa; assembly: GCA_002104935.1. Classification (NCBI taxonomy): domain Eukaryota; kingdom Fungi; phylum Mucoromycota; class Mucoromycetes; order Mucorales; family Cunninghamellaceae; genus Hesseltinella; species Hesseltinella vesiculosa. The sequence goes on along the minus strand of MCGT01000012.1, from coordinate 660,977 downwards.
ATCCCCTTTTTTTCCCCATTTTTTTTGGTTGTCCCGTTTCTGTTTCCTACGATAAATCGACAGTACAGTGACCGGACAAAAAAAAGTACCCCTTTTCCTTTTCCGTCACACCTTGCATAAATCTTCAGAGTTAATAAATACAACCTTTCTTGAAGACCAATCGATCGATCCTGCTGGAAATTTCGTATATGATTCAGTTACGGATATTTATTCCTTAGTAAAAAAATCTTTGTCATTGTGCTTATGAAAAAAAATTGAAGTTGAGATCAATAGCGAGTAGGTCCGCCACGATTGCAAATAACAGCTTGCATTCTCAACCTCATGCTGGAGATGTATTTATTGAAGTCGTCCTCAGTAAACTCGTTCCACACCTCCTGGAGAACCTTCCGGAACTCAGGAAGCTTCATCCCTTCATGAAATCTAAGATTGACGCGAAGCTTCATAATACCCCACAAATTCTCGATCGGGTTGAGATCTGGCGACTGCACCGGCCAGTCCAATTTAACGATCCCTCGCTTTTGACGCCAAGCCTTGGTGAGGTTGCTCCTGTGGATGGGAGCCCCATCTTCCATCAATACGAAATCGTTGCCATGGGCTTCCATAAAGGTCGTAAGAGGTCCGTTGTAGACCTGTTTAAGGTAGTCCTTGGATGTGCTACAAGTCTTGCGGTCGTTGGCACCCTCCTTCTCGAAAAAGACAAGCTCTGTCTTCTGTCCATGCATGATGCCTCCCCACACCATCTGGGAGGTACGTCCGCTCTTAAAAGTGGGCTGCAGGTTATCGGGGTGGTCGCCTTCATTATCTTTTCTCCATACGCGAACCCTGCGGGAATTCTTTCCAATTTCAAACGTAGATTCATCGGACCATAATACCTTCTTCCATTGTTCTTGCGTCCAGTGAAGATGTTTTCTAGCGAAAGAGACTCGTGCTTTACGCTGTTGTTTGTTTATAAACGGTTTTTTCTTGGCAACTCTCGAATGGATGCCCATTGCATGTAGGTGACGTCGAAGTGTACGGTTGCTCACTTTAATAGCAAGCATTAGTCGTAATTGATCTAATGTAGCTCGTCTGTGCTTTCTTGCCAAACGTCCCAAACTACTCAAGTCATACTTCGAAAGCTTTCTTGGGCGACCAGATCCTTTCATCCGTTCGAATGATCCGCGTTCATTGTACTTCTTTATCGTGAGCCTAATCGTTCTACGTGTAACATGAAATTGGCGGCTAAGTGATGTCGTAGAGATCCCTCGGTAATGCAATGCAACCACTTGAGCCTTATCCTCAACTTTCAGAACCATTCGAAGCGAAAAAAAAAAACATTCCCCGCACTCTCAGGGTACGAAATCACTGCGCTCTTATTGGACGAATTTCACTGGGCAATTCCGTTTTCGGAAAAGGGGTACTTTTTTTTGGCCGGCCACTGTACAGTGGCATTGAAAAGGCGTTCTTGGTTTCATTTTAAAGATTATAACCTAGAGCATCCATAGGCACATAGAGGGTAAGAAAAGTGTTAAAGCTGACAGAGTAAAGGGCTCTCAAGTTCTTTTTACCAAAATTCTTCAGCTATTTTGAAGAAAAAAAAAACGCAAACGCTCTCAATAGAGCTCTGCTCTTTGCCAGTGATCGAGACAAGGCACCACTTTTATCATCAAATAAACGTAATGATGATGCTTCTTGAAAGACATTCTTCAATGACAAACAATGAAAAGCTGGCAAAGCATTGCAGAATTGAAAATAAGGCACTCGTTTCTCAAGAGGTCGTTATTTTTTTTTGCTCCCAACGAGGAAACTTCCCTTTAGTCTTTTTCATTTCATACAGTTTAAAAAAGTGCCAGTAACTAGCCCAACTAAAAAGTTGGTTGCCCAGGTATGACCACGTGGAGGTAACTGGCGGACATGCCATTTTTGATTTCTGCCCAAGCGTGTGCGAGAAACAAAAGCCTCAGAGGAAAGGGGAAAAAAAGAGCACAGCCAACCAAGCGAAGGGGAACCTCCAAGGGGAGGCAGGACAAGAGAAGGGAGGTACAGGACGAAAAGAAAAAGCGGTAAAAAAAAGCCAAGTGTTCAAGTTGACCCACCTTTGTTGTCTTCAATTTTTTTTTGTCATAAAATCAAGCCTTCTCTTCCCTCCCCTTTTTTTTAACTCTTTTGTTTTACCTTTTTCTACTGCTCCCTATTATTTCCAAGGTTAAGCACCGAAACGGATTCGGTAGGTTGTTTATTGAATGGCTTTCCACTTTGTCTCAATCACTCATAATTATTTTTATCATGAATAAAGGTGCCATTATTTCGTTTAGCAGTCCGATATACAACACCAAGGTAAAAGCCAAGGTAAAAAAAACTTCTTGTTTTGCTTCATTGCTTTAACCGACATGACGGCAATAGTTAGAAATCAAGCCATCTGTATGTATGTTTTATGGTGAAAAATATACCAAAGAAAACGTTGCTAAACTGATAAAATATCTTGATGCCATGAATGTCGATAATTGCTATCTGGACGATGCTACGGAACCCTATTTGGTTTGGCAGACAAGAATTGATATGAACCCTTTTCGCTATCACAGATATAATGATGAAATCGTAACAATGACAACAAACAATGAAACACATAGCGCTGTTGATGTTTCATTAAGTAAGTAAAGCAATGACACAATTATGTTATGGTTCTTACACGCTTTTTAAGCTATCAATGCACAGGTCGTTGAATTTATGAACTTGGTATTTCTTGCTTACGATCCAATCAATGAAGAAATATACAATCACCAGTGTGTAACGCAGAAGGAAATACTGTCCATTGTTTGGAAGTATACGAACATTTTTGACGAAAAAAGTGTTATGTCATTCACGAAGTGGTGTTCACCGGTTTTCAAAAAAAAAAAAAAAAAAACAAACTTCAAACACTGTACAATACGGCTTTGGTTTCGGACAAGACATCTTTGCTATCTTCAAATAAACATAATGACGTATTTTTTAAAAAAAAACTTTTACATACACTGAAATGAGAACGACAACATAGATGTTTTGCGTTTCTCAAAGCATCCTTTTTTTTTTTTTTTTGCTTCCATCGTGGGAAACAGTGACTCCTCTTCAATACAGTGCGATAAGCAAAACGAAACAGCTTGTTTTTTATTTTTAAAATGTCTTTTTCATTTAATGTATTTAAAAAAAGTGCCAGTGTCTAACCCAACTAAAAAGTTGCCCAGGTTTGACCACATGGAGGTAACTGGCGTACATACCCTTTTTGATTTCTGCCCAAGCGAAGGGAGGTGCAGGATGAAAAAAAAAAAAAAGTGGCAATCGCCGCTTTTTCGTGTTCTAAGGAGCAATTTTTTGGATGGTTGGCAACGACTTGAACATCGATTGTGATCGACGTGTTGCGCACAGACCAATGGCAACAAATGGCTCGTTGAATTTCCAAACAGAGCTAAATTAAATATCCAATCCTGCTTCGCTCTTCCTTATTTTTCAGCCTCCTCTCAAACCTTTTTTGTTTTCTATTCTCCTTTTTTCTTCTTCTTCATTTTTGCTATGTCCATTGCCATTTCTGTCGATGATTTTTAAGAAGCGTCGACGATCCCACTGCCAGCCTGGACGCTCTATTTTGAAGGCCCCTAGCTCGTCAGGCTAATGTCTGAGGGGTGTGTGCATTTAACATGGCTGTATCATATCTTATTGTACACAGATGAACAATTTGAGATGATTGGGTACAGGCAAATATTAACATATGAAAAAAATAAAAATCGAAAGCAAACCAGGATAGTTGAGTTTAGTGAATCTACGGGTAATGTTATTGGCGCATAGGCTCGTAAACATCGATGAAAACGCCAATATTACGCAACTTTATAGTTGCTACATAGCCAAGTTGGGAGCGATGACAGTGCATCTTGCTATGTCTGATCCGCGGGCTAAAGATTTTGCGAGGGCGAGATGACTGTGCTTAGCTCAACCATATCGCTGACCTGTTGTTAGATGACATGGTTCAAGAGCATTTAGAAACATTAGAAAGGATGCATATCTTTCACGAGCCACTCCAAATTGTATGATAAGGTTTTGTTTAACATCCACCCTCGACCTTCCCCTCCTGAAATCGGCAAACTAAAATAGGCCACAGTCATCCTGCTTCTTCACTAAAATCAGCAAACAGAAGCACGACGGTGTAATGCGACTTGACAAACAGGAAGCCCCTGTTGCCGGCCACCTTTATTTCTGACAGTTTACTGTACTGATGTGATTTTAGATGAGGGTTTGCAGTGGATGCAAGAGCGAAAGGGGTGGAAGCGGGGAGGGAAAAAAGGCAGGACGAAAAAATGCAGAATTCGCGTCGCACAAAACTGGTCGTCAGGAAACAGCTTAGCCTCATTTTTCTCTTTCTCTCTTTTCTTATTTAACGTTCCCCCTTTTTTCTTTGTTTAAAATTGAATGGTGAACATGAATCCTTCCAAGGACTCTTCTGGAAGAGAGTATGCCTATGTTATTGGCATTGACTTTGGTACGACATTCAGCGGATGCTGCTTTGGATTCATTGAAAATGAAACGGTGGACGGCTATCAAGACATCACCGCCTGGTAGGAGACAAAACGATGGAATACAAAACGCCAATCGTCATGGTTTAACACATCTCCTTTTTATGTTTATTTTTAACATTCAGGCCACGACAACGGTTCGTTGCTTATCCAAAGACGCCAACGGTCAGTCTCTACAAGAATGGTTCCCGTGACATCGCCGCATGGGGTGACGCAGCCAAAGGACTTGCAGATAAACCCAACTTCCGTGACCACCTGTTGGAAAAGTTCAAGCTATATCTTGATGAAGAATCAGCAGCCACCATGCCACCGTTGCCTAACGGCTTGATGCCAGTGCAAGTGATTGCTGACTACCTTCGCTCCATACACACATATATCAGCGAGACGATGGATCGAGGATTTGCCAAAAACTACGATCAGAGCCAATACCGCTACTGTCTGACAGTGCCAGCCACATGGACGATCCAAGCCAAAGCGGTGATGCGAGAAGCAAGTATCCTGGCCGGCCTGCTTGAGCGCACCGACCCGATCGACCGACTGGCTCTGATCAGCGAGCCGGAGGCCGCCGCGCTTTACTGCCAAAAGACCTGTGGCCTGTTTCAACTGACGACTGGCCAACGCTTCATGATCTGTGATGCAGGAGGTGGCACTGTCGATCTTGTAGTGTTTGAAATCGAAAACCGTGTGCAAGATACCCCTGACTACTCGCTGAAGGAAGTGACGCGAGGCTCTGGTGATACCTGTGGCTCAGTGTTCTTGGACAAGAATATGGAGGCTCTCATCCGAGAACGATTCTCGCATTGGGAAGGTGTCATCCGGTCGCGGGCGATGGATGCAATGCTTATCAGCTTTGTCGAGCACATCAAGTCACATTTTTTTGAAGACGACGATGACGAATACTACATCAACATCCCTTCCAGCCTTGGCTATCCCAACAGTGAAGACCCCGACTATGGCATCCACGACGGCACCATCGTCTTCACTTTTGAAGAGATCCGCGACAAGGTGTTTGAGCCAGTGGTCACGCGTGTGCTCAACCTGATCCAACGGCAACTGGATTCATCTGGCAGCAATTCTGTGGATGCCATCTTCATGGTGGGAGGCTTTGGCATGTCGACTTATCTACAGCACCGGGTCAAGGAAACATTTGTGCCTCGCGTCCGTTTTGTCTCGTCGCCCCCTCGCCCAGAGATGGCTGTGGTTCGAGGTGCTGTCTACTTTGGCATGAATCCCCATTTGGTTACTCAGCGTGTCAGCCGTAAAGAATCCACAGTAGGGCTAGGGGGAAAATTGACAGCCATTGACATTTCTTCATTATCCTTTGCTCTGAACAGGTCGCACCTATGGACTCGACGCTAAGCTGCCCTTTAATTCACTGCATGATCCTCAAACACACCGCATTGATGTTCGTGGCAAGTCTTACTGTCGGGACCGGTTCAGTGTGTATGTCAACAAGGGCGACGCCATTGGCGTGGATGAGTCTGTAACCAAAGATATCATCACGGTATACCCAAATGATTTCTCAATTGGTAAAGGATCATGGAAAATCGTCAATGGCGATAGCATTGGCTAATTTTTTTTTGCATTTGCATTTGCCACCCAACCCTCTTTGGTTTGAATCCAAGTTCTCTGTGCTTATGACGGTGATGGCCCAGCCCCGCGCATGGTGGGTGATGCAAGAGTGAAAGAAGTCGGCACCTTCCGTATTCAAATGCCCTCCTTTCCCGACGTCAAGCCTGGCACGCATATCCCAGGCAAGGCTCATATGTACTTTGGGCTCACCGAAATCAAGATTGAGGTCGAGATCCGCGACCAATGCTTTACATTTACGTCCCGCATGGACCCTGCCGATGATATCCCTGGGGGCTACACTGTCGCAACCACCTCCACCTTCCAGCGACATACGCCTCTACCGACACCAAGCACACCAAAGCCTTCGCCTTCGGCACGACCATCCACAGCCACGCCCCCTTATCAATGCCCCAAGCCCGACCGTGCCAGCGTCTCGACAGATTCCCAAGAAGCCAGGTCATTACCACCCACACCAAAACCCACACCCGCGCCTGCACCGTCAACTCGGTCGACCAATGTCACTGGCATGCAATCCGCTGCTGCTGGCTGGAATGCCAGCGGCACAGCCGGCAGCGTCCGGCGCTGATTTCTCCTCCATACCATCCAACGTATTTATTCCCCACTCCTCCAGTTACTTCAAACAAATTTCAGCAGAATGAAAGGCAGCAGCTTGCAATCTGAAATAAAGTAAAACCTCGTTTTTGGCGACGTGGACAAAGCAAAATCGACATTGGCGATGATGAGGCTTTCCTTTTTCAAGCGCACATGTGCCTTTTTGTTAAAAAAAAAAAAGGCCACATTTTTTTTTTCTGTCGCCTTCTTTTCACTACCTATTTTTTTTATTTATTTATTTTCTTGATTGAATCAGGCAAATCAGATGTCAGAAGAATCGGTCAAGCTCTATGTGTATGACTTGTCCCGTGGCATGGCGAAATCAATGTCCATGGGCCTGACAGGAAAACAAATCGGTAAAACACAAAACCGGAAGCAAAAAGCATACTGAGCTCCCCTTTTTTACACTTTTGCGTGAATAAAAGATGGCATTTGGCACACGTCGGTTGTGGTGTATGGGCAAGAATTCTTTTATGGCCAGGGAATCTCTGTTGAGCAGCCAGGTAATGCTTCAATTGCTGTCGCTTTCTTGCATGGCTCACTCTTGTTCAACGAAAAGGCCAAACGATTCACGGCCAGCCTCTTGACGTCATTGACATTGGCACCACATTTCTCCCTCTGGAGGTGTTCGTTGAATATATCGACAATCAACGATCACTGTATACGTAGGTTGCGGTCGCAATGGAGCATAGCTTGAATGCCATCAAGCTAACCTGCCATTGACCACCCTCTTTATTTCTTGCCTGGGTGTGTGGTTTGTCTAGAGCCGAAAAATACCACCTTCTTGATTTTAACTGCAACACCTTCAGCAATGACGTATGCCAATTCCTAACCGGGGAATCCATTCCAAACCATATCACTGAGCTTCCTGCGGAATTTATGAACACGTAAGCTGGATGAGCCGGAATCTGACTAGACCCACCTTCTTCCCTCTCTCCCTCTCTCTCTTCTTAGACCTCTCGGCCAATCGCTGATGCCGATGATTGAAGGCATGTTTGGCCAGTCAAGGTTGAACAACGGACAATCCTCTTCAGCAAGTGCAGCCAACCAGCAAGCTACATCCGAAGCTGCCTCGATCTTGCAGGGTGTCGCCTCGTCGGCAATGTCAGCTGCTCCAGCCTCCGTCTCTCAGCAAGCGGTGCAGACTGTGACCAGCCTACAAACGCTGGACTCCCTATTAAACACGTATCCAGCTGTTGCTGTCTTCTTCACCTCAGCCACATGCCCACCTTGCCGCGTAATCAAGCCGGACTTTGAACGTCTCATTCATGAAAAGAATGAAGGCGTAGCGTCGTTGCGTATCCTGGGTGTCATTGTTGATACATCCATGGCGTACGATGTGGGTGCCAAATTCCAAGTGCGTGCCACTCCTACCTTTATGTTTTTCCACAAGGGTGTCAAGGTATGCTGAAGAAAGAAGAAGTGCCGAATGACTTGGTCACTCACATACACACCTCTTTCCATTGTAGATGACTGAGTTCCGAGGCGCCAATTTTGCAGAACTGAAAAGCTCCATCGACCTACTTTTATTCACCGCCCATCCTCGTATGAAGCACTTTTTTTCTAAAAAAAAAAAAAAAATGCTGCGGTTATACTCACAAGCGTGTTCTCTTTCTTAGCCCATCCTCATCGAAAGCTGCATCTCAAGGAAATTTGTAAAGGCGACACGAACCCAATCCTCTATAAAGCACGCAACAAGGCAGATTTGGTAGTGGATAAACTCGAGTCCTACTTGAAGGAGGATGGCATCAGGTTGGACGACGCCCAATCTGCGACATTGGCCAAATTCAAGGAACCACACCCCGAGAATGCCATTGATAGCATCAGGTGGCAAGGCTTAGCAGGTAATGCACGCCAATGAAGATGCTTGGTGCCTAATGACTCACCTGCCTTGTTTAAAAAGATGTCATCTACGCAAAGCTGCCTAAGGATCATCATTTCCCATTTTTGGACCTGTTCTCATCCTTTTTACTGACTGAGGATGCTGGCACGTTTTATACAGCCAACAGTAAGCACCGTGTCTATTTTTTCTTTTTTTTTCTTCTTTTCATTTTCTTTGCCTTTTTGCAGGTAACACTTTGGCTAAATGGCTGGATCTGAAGCAAGGTGTAGCAAAAGCTACCTGGATGATGACGCTTCGCCTTGCATGCAATATCTTTACTCACGCCGTTTTGACACACTCTTCCTTCACGTCACACCTGCCGTCGTCGCACCGGCCTGGATTGACTCAGCTGTTGGTCAACAGTTTGTTGGCGGAAGATCCAAAGGTCAGACAAGCCGCTGCATCGCTGGCCTTTAATTGCAGCACGGTGGTCTTGGCGGCGCGCCTGAAATCCGAGCAAGATGGCTCCTCAGCAGCCGAACAAGGTGATGATGACTGGCACGTTGAGATGGCTAGCGCTGTGGTCGATGCGCTGGCCAAGGAAACCGACGTGCATACGGCACATCGCCTGCTCGCCTGCCTTGGCAACCTCGTCTTCCTGGCACCAACAGATAGTACGGTCACATCACTACTTCAAGCTTTGGATACCGTCTCGCTCCTTGAGGGCAAGCGCTCACTCTGGGCCGAAAATGGCGCCATCCTCGGTTTATCGCGCGATCTCATTCAGATGTTAGAGCAAGAAAACTAGGAGCTTTATAAATTATTTTTCCAAGGCTCAATGGCAATTTTTTTTATAAAATAATCATCATCATGGAAGATAGCATTTAAATCAACAGTTCAGCAGCAGGAGATAGAGATCCATGCAATGGAGCAGTAAGGAGTGTTAAAGAAGGTAATAGTAGCAAGATGAAAGGAACGCAAAGGATATTAAAGAGAAGGGAATGCGCGGGGGAGGGGGAGAGGAGGTCGAATAACAGGAGGGATGGATATCAATAGTTATAGGGTCCGATCACAACTCGGTCAGGTTTGAGCGAGCTTGCTCGGCGGTGGCGCAGATGGTCATCAAGGTGTTTTGCTGATCGGCATCCACGTCTTTAGTGAGGAGAGTGTAGGCATTAGGGTGATGCTGTTGCAAGTCTGAAAATAAAAGGGTCAGTGACCGTTGCCAATGACACGCCAAGGTCATTCTCCCGAGTGCCTACCTTTGAACACCTGTTCGAAATGAACATAGGGGTCGATGACATCCAATGGGGTTTCAAACAGCAGCTCTTCTTCGAGCTCCTCATCGTCTTCGTCAAAGCCCCCCATATTGGCAGCTTGCTGGGCCAAGAACTCCAAGTATTCCTGGTCTTCATCTTGAATATCCTCATCTATTGCAAGCAGATGGTGAAAAGATGGGTGAGTTGGCTTTGTCCACCTGTAGCGTAGCACAATTACCGTCATTGTCCACCGTGTCATCATCGCCAGTACTACCGCCTTCGTTCCAGCTTGCATCGGATACAGATGTATAATCTTCATCGCCATACTGCTTCTCCATGGCTTCACGGTCTAATGTTGAAGCAAAAAAAAAAAAAAAAAGAGAGAGTGAGTGTGAAGTCAAAGGTCAGTGGTCGCTGGCATCGCATGTTCGTTTTCTTATCGCCTACTTTCGATGGCCTTGGGAAGAGTGTCAAACACTTGGATAATGGTGGCCAGAATCTGAGACCAACCAGCTTGGACTGTGGCAGGTACTTGGTCCACAGGCAAGGACAAGACTGAGCAGAGTGATACAATGATCAGTTTCTTATCATGCACACTTGGAAAAGAAGAAGAAAAAATATCATGAACACCTTTCATATCATCAACTCCCAACCCTTCATATGTACCGAGAAAACTTGTCGAGAGATTGGAACCAAAGAGTGAAAAAGCCTTGGGTCCATTGGTTGTCTTCCAAAATACGAAGGGTAAGCACCGGATTGTAGTAAAGACAGTTGATGACCTGAGAATTAAGAAAATCGAGTTGGCAATGCATCCCGCGACTGTGCATTCACACTTACCACTTCCATGCAGTGGACCTTGAATTGAATGGATCGCATGGACCCCGTGAAGATGTATTGGAAAGCCAGGTTTAGGAATGGCAACACCACCTACAAGGACAGTAAAATTAGGAGTCACTTCATGCATATGCCCATCAAAAATCTTACAGAATCCACATGACCACGGCAGTTCAGTAACACCGAGCTGATTAATTTGCCTAGTGACCCAAATCGAAAAAGATCTGTGAGCAAAGTTTTCGTATTTTTTTTTTTGTTTTGAGAGATGAGGTGGTTACAGGCAGAGGTGCGATCTGATTCGGTAAGTTGGTCGCTCTTCATGACAGAATCGATAATGTCATACATCATACGTTGGTAGTTTTCGTTTGCAATGAAGACTTCGTTGCCATAGAAGATGTAGTTGTCCAAAGGCGGCAGGACGGCATCCATGTAGTCGATAGCTGAGTCGCTGAAGGCCTTGTAGATCAGCTCAAAGACACTCCACATGGTGGGGGTGACGCGTTTGGCCGAGAAGGTGCATGAGTCGATGATCTCAAAGATTTCATCATAGAGATCCATGACGTTGTTCTGGAGGGTGTAGGTGATCACTGGCAACAGCGCAGTCTCCAGTTGCTGGAGCACGTCTGGGGAGCTTTCGAGGCTGAGGATCAGAGTGCCAATGGTCTTGAGCACGCCCATGGCTGACTTCATCTTTTCGCTGAGGACATCGGCATCGTTGCCAAATGTTGGGTCCAATTCCTCCTCTTCAGGCGTTGTGTCAGCTCGCTGCTTGCTCGTGTTGGTGGCAATTTCGTCCATCACGCGTAAGAACATATCGCGTAGTTGAGAGCACAGTTGCACAGCAAAGGGTGTCAGTTGCTGGGCAAAGTTTTCGACAAAGTTTTCCATCACGCTGCTGATGATGTCGACATCGATCTCGTTGGATAAATTCAGCAACTGTTCCATGATAAAGGGCAGTTGCTCTTCCATGGATTCGCGCACTATAGGGTGTAGGAGGAGGGAGGGGAGAGAGAGAGAGAGAGAGACAGAGAGAGAGAGAGAGAGAGAGAGAGAGAGAGAGAGAGAGAGAGAGAGAGAGAGAGAGAGAGAGAGAGAGAGAGAGAGAGAGAGAGAGAGAGAGAGAGAGAGAGAGAGAGAGAGAGAGAGAAAGAGAAAGAGAGAGAAAGTTAATTACTTTTCTCTTTGTTGTTTTACATGTCTAACTTACAGGAGGGCTGGAAGATCATGGGTTGCAGTGCCAACGCCGCTTGCACTTTGACAGGAAGCTCGTTATCACGCAAACAACCAAGCACAAATGTATACAAGATGTTGATATTCTGAAAAAAAAAAAAAAACGGTCAATAGGTCCTATTTCACTTCCATTCGTTGCCACTGTACTCTACAACCTACCTCTTCATTTTCAAACTCCAATCCACTGAACCGACGCGTGATGTCACAAGCCTGAAGCAAAAAAATAAACGTGAGAAGGGTGTTGGAAGTGAAAGAGACAGCTTACTCGGGCTCGGAGATAGGGGAATCGGCTGGTGAATTCAGGGAAGACATGGGCGACGAAAAACGGTTCCATCATGTTGGCGACTGGAGATTTCTTGGACAGGATCAGGTCGGCAAGGTATCCGATGATGGCCATGGCACCGTCCTTTTCACGTCCGTTCTTCGTTTCATCGGGGGTCTGCAGATAGGTGACCAAGGTGTTGTTGATGAAATTGAGGATGCCCATAAAGGTGTGTTTGCGACGGCATGAGGCAAGGTCGATCAGCAAGTTGGTGACGTTGATTTGGGGCGAAAGAAAGTCTTCCAATGGATCTGCAAACAAAAAAGTAAGAGCCACATTCCCTATGTACATCCTACTGACCAATTTTCTTGTGGATATAATCCACGGGATCGTTTTGCCAGAGCAATTCATCTTCGGGTGAGATGCAGAGTTGAGGAAAGATGAACTGTGAAACAAGGACATCCGTGTGGGGCTTGATGATTTGCCAGGTGGCCTTGTGTTTGATAGCATCGTCCAAAAAGGCAGCAGACAGGGTCAGGCACTTCAAGGGAAGCCAGTGCTCCTTCTTGATCCAGCCGTCGATCTGCATCAGGTAGGTCTGGATGATGTTGGGGGCAAAGTGCGAGGAAAATTGCTTGGCAAAGGCGGAATTGCGGGGCGTGCCAGCTGGGAGCATGGCTGGGTTACCAAACTTTCCGAAAAGGAGGTTGAGACAGTGATAGGCCCATTTCTTGGTCTTGCCCCAAGGATAGGCTTCGCGTTCGGTGGGATCTGCAGACAACACATTGAATGGAATGGGTTTTTCCACCATTTGGATAAACAGAGTTCCCCACGACACCAGCGAGTCATTGTCCTGCAAGCATTTGGGCAACTCTACGATAATGCTGTTGTGGTAGATCTTGAAGCCTGTTTTGATCATTTCTGCAGCCTCGAACGAGTCGGCATTCACCAGACCAGCACACACTTGCTGTACCACAGGGAAAATGTTTTGGATGATCTGATGTAATGGCTCTCGGCGCTCGGCATCCTTCCATCTAACAAAGAGAGAAAGTCAGGTCGGGCGTCGGGCCATTTTGAGAACCTTACTGGTAAACGCGGATGACGGCACGTAACGCCAAAAGGCCCACATACACCTGGCGGGTGTCGCTGGAGGATAAAAAGGACTGCACTTGTTCCATAAAGTGGGGCCATTGATCGGGAAAGTCCATTTCCAAAATCGTCTTCAAAGAAGGAGCCAATTGCACTCTTTAAAAAATCAGGGGGTGAGTCTTTGTCGACAAACATGCAACTTATTTTGTCGTTTTGTGCAACAATGAGGAGTCAAAAAAAAAAAAAAAAGCTTACTTCACAGCACTTGGGACAGTCACCAAGGCTTGTAACAAACGTTGTTTGACCAAGAGCCGATCTTCTTCATTGATGGGTGCCACTGTATTCTTGCTTCGATCCCAAGCTCGATAAACACGATTCTTAAAGTAGATGGCAGCTAAACATTCCAGCAATGGCAATGGTGAGAATACCATCCATTTTTGCTGCTCCCAACTCCACACAACGCGCTTTGCCGCTGTCCTTGTTGCCCCCCCCCCTTTTTTTTTCCATTGTCGTTTCATGCTTACCAGCTTGACGTGCGCCTAATTCCAACACTTCAGCAGAGACAATTTCAAGAACGATAGGCAAGAACCCATTTTGAGCTTCCAGCTAGATTAGACGTTGAAGAAAAAAAGAGTGTAAGAAAAAAAAAAAAAAAAAGGACTCGTTGTAGAGGATACTTACGCCGCGGATGCTTAATTCGGCTTGCTTATGAACACCTGGATCAGGATTATAGGTGGCCACAAATAGTTGATAGATGTGGTTTTGGTCCATTGTTCAAACTGGAAACTTCTTTTTCTTTCAAGAAAAGAAAAAAACCAAAGAAAAGAGGAAGAGTGAGAGAAAAAGGAAATCGAAAAAAAAAAAAAAAAAACTCGGTACGACGCAAGGGGAAATACCGCTCCGCGATTTCATCAGTCCAGACACAGCCTTCAAGATGACGACAGTGTTTTTAACCAATACAACTTTTGTCCTTTATTAGCGAGTCAGAAAAATAAAAATAAAAAAGAAGCTATACATGAAATAACACAAGAAAAAGAGGAGGTGAAACGAAAGAGGGGGGGAGGATGACATGATGATTTTTTTTTTGCAGTGACGTGATCTAACGACGAGGCACGCCGCGGCCACGGCCAGGCATGCCGCCACGGGGCATACCAGCACCAGGTTGTTCACTTTGCTTGTTCTTGATGGTTTCGTCGACAGACAAGATCAAACAAGCAGCCTCGGTGGCAGCAGCAATGGCGTTGGTTTTGACAAGCGCAGGTTCCCAGACAAAGGCTTCGAAGTTGTCGGCAATCGTTTCGTTGTTGACATCGATACCAAACCAGGTACCACCGGGTTGGGCATGCTTCATACGGAGTCGGTTGAGCAGGTCGGTGGCATCGAAACCAGCATTGTCACAGAGTTGACGGGGGATCACTTCCAAGGCCTTGGCAAAGGCACCGACGATCAATTGCTGCTTACCTTCGATGGTACGGGAATGGACACGCAAGTACTTTGAGATTTCCATTTCGGTGGCACCACCACCGGCCACCACCAAGTTGTTCTTGATGGCGCGACGCACAATCATGATGGCATCGTGCAGAGAGCGTTCCACTTCAGCAATGAATTGCTCGGCACCACCGCGCAGCACCAAGGTACAGGTCTTGGCTTGAGGACAGCCTTCAAACAAGTTGTAGCGTTCACCACCGATCTGGCGTTCTTCAAAGGAGTCACAGGTGCCCAAGAATTCATCACGCAAGTCGGAGCAGGTGGTTTGCACCGAGCCACCCACAGCTTGGATCACACGATCCATGTCGTCCTTGGCCACACGGCCAGCACAGAAAATGTTGCGGTCGGCAAAGTATTGGGTAGCCAGATCGCCGATGGGTAACTTGGACAGGACGACTTGAGCACCACTGGCCACGATGGCTTCGAGCTTTTGGAAGATGATTTGCCATTCGGCGTCGACGATGGCTTGGTAGTCAGACACTTGTTCCACACGCACTTCAGCATTGTCCTTTTCAGCCTTGAGTTCCAATTCGACATTCAGACACAACACCTTGGGGTTTTTGAAGGCTTTGGGTTGTTGTTCGAAACCGGCATAGGAAAAGGTCTTTTTGAAAGCCACGCCCTTGACCAACAAGGATTCTTGCATGGCACCACCAGGCACGCGCTTAATCCCGATCAATCGTTCGTTCAGGCTGTCTTGGTCCAACGACAACACGGCATCCACCACCATCTTTGTGAAGAATTCCTTTTGAGAATAAATCAGTTTGGATGACATGGCAGTGGCAGCGCATTTTGATAACAAGCCATAGAATTCCCTGGTTTGAAAAAAAAAAAAAAAAAGTGAGCTTTGGCTGCTTGGATCACCCGTCAAGCTATTACTCTTTGTCGTCCTTGCTGATTTTGATGGCCAGTTCTTTGATTTTGTTAATGGAGAGACGAGCTGCTTGGCGGTAGCCTCGGATAATGACGTGAGGGCTGACACCTTCTTCGATATAACCTTTGACTTCCTTTAATAATTCGCCAGCCAAAAGCACGACGCTGGTGGTACCATCGCCCACTTCAGCATCTTGTGATCGAGCAATATCCACCAAGGTCTTGGCGGCAGGATGCACAATATCCAATAGCTTCATGATTGTGGCACCATCATTGGAGATGGTCACTTGACCTATTCCATAAAATAAAACAGCCGTCGAGGGTGAGATGGCGATGACGCTAGATTCACCGCCCAAAAAAAAAAAAACGTACCTTGACCATCCACCATCAATTTATCCATGCCTCGAGGGCCCAACGTTGTTTTCACAGTATCAACCACAGCTGTACAAGCATTAATATTTGACAAAAGTTGGCCTTTGCCTTGAGAGGTATCGGTACCTTCCTTGAGAAGGATGATTTGTGGTTGCTGGGTAAGATGAAAAATAAAAATAAAAAAAATAAAAAGATTAGCCCACGCCAATTTATACCAAATCATAAGCATCTCGCCCTAGCTATTTCCATTCTCTAGACTTACCATCATAGAACGAGACATGTTGACGTAGGAAAAAACACCAGATTAAAATAAACGATGCAGATCAGGTGGAAAGCGAAAGAAGGAAACAGAAACAAAAAAAAAAAAAAAAAAATGATCACTTTACACCTCGCCTGTCAAAAAAAAAAAAAAAAAACTTGAACCTCCGCGTTTCCCCCCTATTGCACGTCACGGCTCACTTGAATGACCTTTCCAATGGACGATCGTACTATGATAATGACATCATGCCTGGTTGCTCTGACACTGTCAAGTCTATGTCAAGTCTCATCCAACTCAGAGAGTCGATTGTTGCCAGTGTAAGAGAGTTTGGCCGCCCGGGTCACAAGTCAAAGAGCCAAACCAATCAAAATCGTCTGAACATTTTGTCGCTGGCAGCTGTGCCTGCAAAAAAAAAAAAAGCAAGCCAGAATTTTTTCATTCTTTCCTTCTCGATCATTTGCTTTTTGGCTGCTCACTGTAATTTAACATGTCTTCACCTCCTGACTCGATACATTCTACACAAGACATGGGTAAGTTGCATTGGGATCTCATAAAAAGGAGAGACCAAGTCCTTTATAGGTTGACATGTTACTCACTGCACCTTTTTTACGGTTCATTCATTCTAACGTAGATGATGCCTTTTCTAAAAAGAGAGGCCGTGCACAATCTGTAGAACCTGTTGCCTCTCCTAAAGACGAGGTAAGAAATGTAAGCTAACCTACCATCGAACTCTTCGTCCCACACCTTTTTTTATTTTCTCAGGCTGAATCAGAAAAGATGCCAACGGTATCCGCTCCAAAGAAAACGTAAGTGTCTTGGATCCATCCGTATCATTCTTTCTATTCTTACCCCTTCTTTTCTGTTGTTGTGTTTTAGCAAACGTGATGAGGATAACCTTCCCACAAGCCATTCCATGACGACCATTCGAAAAAACTTGAAGGACATGAGCACCGCTGACAAGCCTGAGCATATGGACGAGGCCATGTCAAGCACCCAAGGCACTGACGATGATGACCTTACCCCTACAGCTTCGCAACAGGAACCGCCTTCCACCAAAAACTTCTCTCAGTTTGGCGGTAACAGCAACAGCGACGATTGGGGCGAATTTGCTGAAGAAGAAGAGGGTGCCAAACCCTCGCCAGTCTCAGCCAAGGCCGAAGCCAAGTACACCTTTGGTGCTTCGTCTGGCTTTGGCACAAAAGCTTGGGCTAGCTCTGCTGCAGCTGCTGCTTCTCCTGCCGCTCCTTCAACGACGGCCACCACCCAGAAATCTGTAAGCACCTAGTCGATGACAAGAAAAGGCGCTAACCCTCCCCCCGCTCTTTTTCATTAGACCTTTGGTGGATTCACATCAGCCATGTCAGGTTTCGGCTCATTTGCGACTACCAACCATACCAATTCAGCAAGCGATGCCAGCACGACGGCCTCCGGATTTGGCGCATTTGCCAAGCCTGGGAACACATCCTCCCCCTTTGCGTTGGCAGCTTCCTCCGCTACGAGCACCAATGCCTTGTCTGCCTGCAAGGCTAACGCATTATCCCCCACTGATTCCCATGCCAGCAGCGTCGGATCCGAAGCAAACGACAACCAAGAGGATCACGAAACCAATGGCCACTCACCTGCCTCGGAACAACATGCTTTCGGCGAAGGTGCAAAGATCAAAGTCCCCGGCGTCAAGGAAACAGAAGGTAAGCCAATGTCACTCCTGCGGACAATATCTCATCCCTTCTCTGTTGTTGCTACGTTCAGTCGTGACTGGTGAAGAAGACGAAGATACAATTTACCAAACCAAAGCCAAACTACTTGTACTGGACGGTAGCAACTGGAAAGAACGCGGCACAGGTACATTGAGGATCAACTGCAAAGGAAGCGCACACACTCGCCTGGTCATGCGTGCCGACTCGGTGTTTCGATTGATTTTGAATCTGTCGCTTTTTGCTGAAATGAAAGTGTTTATTATGCAAGAACGTTTTGTGCGCTTTGCAGCATTTGAACCTGTTACCAACGAAGATGGCTCCTCAGAAACCAAGCTGGTCAACTATGCTCTCAAGGTAAAATGAAAAGGATGTCTTAAACCCAAGCCGATCCCTGACCACAGCTTTTTGTAGTGCCCTAATCGAGTAGCTGCTGAAGAACTCTTGGACCATATCACTCTTCGTATCCCCAAGAAATGTTCAAGTGACGAGTAGATTCCCCTCTTTCCTTTCCCCTTTTTCCTTCCCTCGTTCCCACGTTTGTGAATAGCTTCCATCCAACGCAATGTTCTTTTTTATTTTACCCATTGCTTCGCTTCTTTCAATTTTTTTGATAATTTTTTTTTCTAGACGAGCTAATCGTGATCTCTCCAAGCAAATAAAGAACCTTGCGCTTATGGAACTATTTGAAAGGGTTACAATTGACAACTTTTTTTCACGATAAATAAAAACCAGATCGTACCCTCCTCTGACAAGTTTTTTATTTTTGTATATTAAAGCTCATTTTTGTCTCTCTCCACATGATCTTTCGTTTTTCTTTCCCGTTTCCACGTCTCTCTTTCCTGTATCGTTTTTTTTTTATCACTATTTTATTCTTCGATCCTCAATTAAGGCTCCTGTTGACATCTTTTTACTTGCAATGGAAATCAATGCGCAGCAACTTTGGAAATTTCTATTTGAAACCATCAACCTGACAAGAGTGGCTCAAGACTCGAGTGACCTAGCCAGTATTGTCAAACACCACCCGTATTGGTTTAAATTCATTGATCAACACGCTGCCCATCCTACAGAAGGTGACACTCCCTTGGACCAAGTGATGCATCTCTGGCGTCTCTATGGGTATTGTGAACGCTGTGGCCGTTTTGGCTCCCCTTCCGATGGCGGCATATCACAAAGCAGTGTCACCCCGCCTGCTACCCTTAGCCTGCCTACGAACTCCGCCCCACTCTCCATAGCAACCTCTGCCACCGAACCCAGTCCCGCTTCTGCTTTGGGCTCGCCCGTTTTTCCCTCGACCACATCATCCCTTGGTCCCCAGCCTTCGCCATCCACTTCCAGCACCGATCCTTCCACCACTACGAAGACCTTATCCGCCATCACTGCATCGGAATCCAGAGCTCGACCAATATCAGTCACTTCCTGCGCGGCCTCAACCCCTTCTCTCACTCCTGAGCCTCGTCACTCTTCTTCCGCTGGAGTCTTCAGCATCAGTAATCTTTTGCAGGAGCCAGCCTCGCATGACAACAGCTCTCCCCAGCCATCGCCACCAACACCACAGCAAGCAATACGGCCCTATGACACCTCCTTGGATGAACCCAAAGAAGTGCGCATCTGCCTGTTCCCTAATGGCAGCTTGGAAGAGTTGTGTAGATCCCATCGCCGCGAAGCCAAGCAACAACTGGCTGAAACATATGGCAACAAGGCGCCGCCCATCCTCACCTACCCTCGCTACCTCTCCCGATATGGCATCCTCAAGTATTTTGACCACGATCCATCATCCCAAGGCATCCATCCTGTCCCTTTTGTACGCCAAACAACTAGCCGTCGCACCTATACTCGTCATGTCTATTGGACTGGCCCCATCATTTACTACCTTCAGAATGAATGCAGCTGCGATTACTTTACATTTTTGAAAACACGTCAGTGCCGTCGCGTGACCCCAAGACATTCTTATCTATTGCGACCCAGAAATAGCTGAAGATCATCTTGCGGCTTTCCCTGACTTTTGTTGTCGACCTTGATATGAAATAATAGTAAACATGAACATTGAACGATTATTTTTTCCACGTCTTCTAAAACAGGGCGGTCAGCTGGTTGGCTGGCAAAAAGAGATCTCCTCTAATCTCCTCACGCGCAAATCATCGCACCAACATGCCATACGATGGCAGAAATAATCTACATCAGCTCAATTCAAAAAAAAAAAAAAAAAAAAAAAAAAAACAACTCTCTGCTAAACCATTCCTTGCCCTCCACCAACTTGTCTGGCTGATGAGCAGAAAATTGCCCAGTATAGGACAGAGAGCTCCTTTTTTCTCGCTT
This sequence comes from Hesseltinella vesiculosa, assembly GCA_002104935.1. Classification (NCBI taxonomy): domain Eukaryota; kingdom Fungi; phylum Mucoromycota; class Mucoromycetes; order Mucorales; family Cunninghamellaceae; genus Hesseltinella; species Hesseltinella vesiculosa. Next base: position 640,772 of record MCGT01000012.1, on the reverse strand, counting down.
TATTCCTTTGTCTCTCATGGAAAACGATGGTGGGTGCCAAGTCGAGCATTGTGCCAAAGCTAGTTTCGACACTGCATTTTTTTCCGCTTTTGTGGTGTCGCCATAACCCGCCGAGTAACGACGCGAAATCATTTCTGGTGATTTCATTTAGAACGATTTTGCACTGTGGTGGTTTGATCTGACTGTCTGGGCTCTCCCTGGCGAAAGCGGCTCATTTTTCCATTTTTTTAGCTGGTGGATCAGCGATGTCAAAACGAAAGCGTGCAAAAGTTGGCTGAGAGATCTTCATCAATCGACGCCATTTTTTCAGAATCATCATAATTCATTGGTTTGCACACTTTTGCATAATTTCACATTGATCTGATCTCCCAAAAGTGCTGTGCAGTGTTTTGTTTTTTTTTTCAAAATGAAAAAAAATGAGCAGCCAATTCGAATGCCGCACACTAACCTCGATTCCTGGTCACTGCCCGTGGCGTCATTGGTAATTAGCGAATGCTACGCTCGATATGAAAAAGCAATAGTCCAACCACTCATCATTTACAAACTACTCCAGGGTGTCTGAATTTCTCTTTCCATACCGTGCCTCATCAACTTGGTTTGACAAGTTGTTGCTTTTTTTTTCTTTGGTGGTGGCGCCGCTCTCTTCGGTGTTTGTAAATGCAGGCAAAACCCCTTTTCAAATGTCTCCCTGACTAGCAAGAAATAGACCTCATTATTGACACTTTACGCACAGTGTATATCGTAATAAGCAGAGAGAATACCAGTGCAGATCACGGTTGATTTTCCCTGAAATGAGTGGTGTATTAGGGTTATTTTCGATCGCCTGCATTTGGTGAAACTCGGCCAGTGCTACGATGCACAATCTCTGTGCCTGAATTCATTCCATCTCCACTACACTTTGCGCGTTGCATTTCTTTACACCTTGTTCATTTCTTGAGGTAATGTTTCTTTTACTCTAACAAACGTCAAAGAAACGTCGAGGAGAAAAAGCAGGTCAAAGCACACAAGCCACCGCTGTGATTTGATTGGTCGCTGGCGAAAAAGTTTTTTTTGTTTACTTGCTTCTCGAGCCTCGATTGTTTTCATTTCTTTTTCTTTAGGGTTACCCTACTTTGCTGCTGTTTTTTTTTCGTTTTCTTATTACTGCTATCGTGCTTTTTACTTGCTTTTTTTTTTGCGATGCTCTTCCTTTTTGCTGCTGTTTTTTTGCCAGTACTGTTCTTCCGCCAGTACTGGCGCATTGTGCTCGAGCTTGAGCGTTTGGCTCGCTCGACCACCCCATTGATCACCCCACCACCCGTTCCCGCTCTCCTTGATGCCGCACCTGCATCCTCACCTTCCCCACTGGCCACCGTGGGTGAAGTTTCCGAGAACTTTGCCAGTGACTTTGCGCTTGGCCTTTGTGCCATGGCTGCCGTCCTGGCATGTTATGTTCTGCTTTGGGGTGTTGTTCGTTTGGATCTTTTTGGCCAGATCCACAAAGGTGCTGTGCGTGTTGCCCGCCACATCCGCAACGTTGCTGTGCGTTTTGCTCGTTGCGTGCTTGCCATTACCCCTGATGTAGTGCACCTGGCTCATCAGTTGGTTTTGGCCGCTGACCTTTTGGTCAGCAAGCTCTTTGATGTGGTGTTGGTCTGTTTGTCGGCCGTGCTATGGTCGGCCTTGCTCCTGCTTGGGTCAACCTTGATCCTGCTTGTGTCGGCCATAGCCTCCGCCTTGATTGCTGCATGTTCCCTGTCCTTGATCATGTATGCAATCTACTTGTTCGCCACGGGCACGGTAAGTTTAATACTAAAGTAGTGGTCTATTCAGTCGAGTCTAATCATCGCCTTCTTTACTTTAATTAGCGAACCCGCCGACACCAATACGCACCTTTGGACTTTGTAAGTCTTACCAAAAACATCTTTGCCTAGAAACCATTGTACTCATATCCATTTTTCTTTTTCTTATCTTTTCATTGTACAAAGGGGGTTGAGTACCAGAACGTGGACTTGGTAAGTTTGATCAAATACTCTGGAATCGTTTATTCACAGTCATTTTTTTTAACTGTGCATAGGGCACACGTTCTGCAAAGAATGAGTTTGTCATCCGCTGTATCAACAATGTAAGTCTTTGGCTATTTGTTATGGCTCTTGGCAAGAGAACACACAACTCACCCCTTTTCCTTTTTGTTGCAAATAGGCGAAGCTCATTCACCACCCCAAAGTCCTGACCACGACAAACGAGGATACCTTTGGCTTGGTAAGTTGACCAAAGACTTTGTTTTCACCGGTGCAGCAGTACTAATCTCGTCGTACTTCATGTAGGGAACCAACCTCCTCGTCGACAACAAAGTCCCCAACACCGCAAGCGAGGATACCTTTGGCTTGGTAAGTTGATCAAAGACTTTATTTGCCTCGGTACAATGCTCATCTTATCGTATTTCATGTAGGGAACCAACCTCCTCGTCGTCAACAAAGCCCCCATCACCAAAAACGAGGACTCGATTGGCTTGGTGAGTTAATCAAATGACTTGTTTTGTATCGGTGCAAAACTAATTTTTTTGCATTCCATTTAGGAATCCAACCTCCTCGTCGTCAAGAAAGTTTCCACTCGCGGTGTTCCAGCCTCAGACTCTGCTGAGGCTGTGATTTCAAGCCCTGCCCCTTCAGTTGATGCGGCCACTGTTGCTCCTGCCGCATCAGCTGATGTACCTGTCGTGGTCTTTTGCCCTCGTAAGTCGAGTGAAACTAAATCTTGTAAAACATGAATGCAAACATGAAGCTCACTCTCTTTTCTTTTTTTTTTTTACAAAGCCCCCCGACCCCGCTCAAAGTTGGTTGCTTGGCCAAACAAGCACTATGGCCACCGCCACCAGCCATACGTGCTTGAGCGTAAGTTGCAAATAGTGGAGCCAACCAAAGACGCATAACTCATATACGATCTAACTTTTTCTTAGGCCAACTGCGCTTCAGTTTTGTCAGCCAGCACCGCCGACACCGCCGACGACATGCCCGCCACATGGCCTTTGACCGCGCTTTTGGTAAGACAATGTTGGAGTATTGAAATGGAGAGTGTGTATTGACATCTTGCTCAATCCAATCTAGGTCTTTTGCCTGTTCGTCGCGTTGGTGTCCCTGTTCCTTGGTGCTGGGCTCCTGAAGCCGATGCGGGTGTCCCTGTTCCGGTGCCAGTGGCCTCTCCCGAGCCAATGCTCGTGGATCAAGCCGCCATTGTTCCTGTGGCTTCTCCCGAGCCAATGCTCGTGGATGAACCTGCCCTGGCACCTGCTGCTGTGGTGCAAGCCCGCAGTGTCGTGGTTCCTGCCGAGCCAATGCTCGTAGACGACACTGCACCCACAGCAGCCCCCGTCAAGCGAGCCGCAGGCACTGGTGACGTGCCTGCTGGTCCTGCCCAGTGCCTGCCCACCTGCACTGTGGCAAGCTACAACGCACCTGCTCCCATTGTGCGTTCTCGCTTGGCGGATGTCGTTTCTCCTGCCGTTGCTGGTGGTGTGCGCCGCTCGTCGGCAGTTGAAGCTCTCGTTGCTCTTGCTGGTGGTGCCCGTGTGCGTTCTGTTGTTCGCCCCGCTGTCTCTGCTCCTCCCGCTCCCGCTGTGCGTGTTGCTGCTGCTCCTGGTGTGTCTGCCGCTGCTGTTGTGTCTGCCGCTGCTCCTGTTGTGTCTGCCGCTGCTGTTGTGTCTGCCGCTGCTGTTGTGTCTGCTGCCGCTCCCGGTGTGTCTGCCGCTGCTCCTGTTGTGTCCGCCGCTGCTGTTGTGTCTGCTGCTGCTCCCGGTGTGTTTGCTGCTGCTCCTCCTCCTCCTGCTGGCGTGCGCTGCACGTCAGCAGCCGAAGCTCTTCTTGCTCTCGCTGGTGGTGGCCGTGTGTCTGCTGCTCCTGCTGCTGTGCGTGTGGCGGCTGCTGCTTCTCCTGCTGTGGCGGCTGCTCTTCCTCGCCGCCCAGTGCGCACGTCCATTCCGCCTCCTGCACGCACAGCTAGTCGTCCTGCTGTGCGTGCAAGTGCGCCACCCGTCGTGCGCACTGCTGCTCCTCCTCCTGCTGACGTGCAGCGCACGTCAGCAGCCGAAGCTCTTCTTGGTCTTGCTGGTGGTGGCCGTGTGTCTTCTTCTGCTCGTCCTGCTGTTGCTCCCGCTGTGCCTGCCTTGGCAGCCGGTACAGCGGCTGCAGCAGCAAGAATTGTAGGGGTCCAGCTAAACTCTGGGCCAGGAGATGACGAGGACGACCCCCCTCGTCGGCGTGTGGCAAGCGGTGATGTTCTCGTAAGAAAAACAAAAGATAAAGATCTTGTTGTCCATGGCACTCACTGACTTTTTTTTTATATCTAATTAGGCCAAGCGCGACATCAAGCCGCTTCGCCACCGCCTCAAACCGGTGTTTGTGCCGTCTGCTCCTGGCCTACCGGCCGACTGGCCATAATTTTCTCTCCTCGGTGCCTCGCTCTTTGTCGCCTGTGTGTTTGGCGCCTGCTTCTTGCGGCGCCTGTGTGCTTGGCGCCTGTCTCTTTGGCGCCAACTCTGATCACGTCATTTGGGTCACCACAAACGGTAAGATAATTATACAGCTTGAGTGATTCATTTTATTCAACACGCTTTCTTTTTTAGGTGACCTACTAACAACCCTGCATTCGTCACCTGCCCTGCCTACCGGTCTTGAGCCACCAACGGCTCCTGAACTGACTGACCAGCCTCAACAACTATGGCCTTCAACTGGCCTGCTATCGCCAACACTGAGGTTAGCCTCTCCTCTCCAAGTGCGTGATGGACACCTTCTGCATGAAGCTTGCCAAAGTGTTTCTGGATACTACTGTGGTCTAGTACCTATATTTTCCTGGCCGATTTCCTTGTGCTCCTGTGGATGAAGGTACGGATGATAAAGTCAACAGCTCACTCTTTCCTTCATGACACTTAGCGGATGGAGTTACACAAAGGATTGAATGACGTCGACCAACTGGAACTATTGGACATGGTGGGCACTTTTTTTTTTTTGGACTGCTTAGGCACCTTCTGGAAAATGATCTCCTTTTAAGGTAAAAATATCTCGTATAGAAATTTTGACCAGTGACTAATTGCTACCCTTTTTTCTTTTTCGCAAAAAAAAACTCCCATATCATTCTGTGCTGGTGGAGCCATCTTCCAAACCCTCCAGTCCTGCTCAAACAAATCGGTAAGTCAGATGAGCATCATTTTATTCAAGACAGGCCGCGGCTAACCACTCTTTTTTTTCACTTTTTCAACGCTTCTGTGGCCGGCCTCCTTCGCTTGCCTTGCTTGGGAGACCGGTCGGCCAAAGGAATGTGTTGCCTTGTCCTCTTGTACCTTTTGGTTGTCATTCTTGTCCTCTTGATGGAATCCCCTGATGCTTGTTGGATCCAGTGTCGACTTGGTCTTTCATGGGAAAGCCAGAAGGAAAACGCAGCTTCGTACTTTTGACGACCTGACATAGGGCCGGGACTGAACCAGGAGGGTGTAGGTAAGTGGCTGCGTGGTGAAGGATTCACGATAGGGCTCGCCTAGGATATGGTTCATGCCGGATCGCTTTTGGCGGGGAGGTCGCGATTTTTTTTTTTGGCAGGTAGGCAGGGCAAAGACATCAACTCGATTATGCATTCGATCAATGACTCTCGCCAATTATGGGTTTCAAACCTCCAGTCTTTGGTCAAAGTATTCCAGCTTCTGTATCTCATAGCTGGTGATCATGAAGTCAACGAGCTACATCAGCCAATGTCAATCATCTCGTTACAAAAAATAGATGAATTCTGGCCTCTCGTGACATCCTTGGCTACTTCAATGAACTTCAAGACGAATGCAGGGTATTCAACCGCATTGCCAACTGGGGAACGCTAGACTTTTACCCCCCTCTGGCAACAAGACCGGAAAACCCGAATGGGTCAAGCATCATTATACTTTGGTCTCTCCATTCCATCTTCAGGCTATCGTTTGGGAGTGGGCTATCCTTTGTTTAACCCACAAAAATATCCATGCCGGTGCTGTCTTGGTGTCAAAGCAAAAAGCCCAAGTCGCACCTATCAAGCAAGCACTGTAAAACCAACTGCGATAGGTAACGAGACCATCTGTCGAGGCACCCCCAGGCCGCTCATTTTTTTTTCTATAGCGCTACTTGAACCAACTCAATAACACCAAGACATCCAGAAATCAAACTCTCTGATGCAGTTGGTCTCCAGCCAAATAATGTCTGGACATTTCAAACAAGGTAATGCAAGAGCAACGAACCCTGGTCTCTCTGCAATCAGTACTGAACACTGATATATTATAGGATAGTTTGATCTTACTTAACCAACGCACGAGGTCCATCATGGATGTGGAAATCTGCACACTTGAATTCATCCTCGCAAAGTGGCAACTCCATCAAAAAAATCCACTGGTTTGCCACAGGGCAATCTCGTAAATGGTGACTTGTGTACCCAACCCCATCATCTCTCTGGGTTATGCTAATTCCAATGACAAGCACCAGTCACCGGGAACCAAATACACTTGAAATCGAAGCATCAATGCAGCAATAGCAAAGGTATGTCAGCATCAAAGTCAACTCGACCATGGTCTCATCTCTTCTTTTTTTAGACATCTTACTTGGCATGATCACATCATCCGCCTTTACAAATCTCAATGGAGGACAGTTGATAGCAATTACTAGACGGCAGTTCTCGACAATGCAGACAATTGAACTATTGGGGCATCTCTCAGGCACACTTGTCGAGCCCGAAAAAAAAAAAAGCAAGTTACACTCTGGTCAACACAGAAAGTGGCAGTTCAGCCTGGCAAAGTCAAACAAACCCACTGATTTGTCGCAGGCAATCTCCTACGTAAATGGTGACTTATGCATCCAACCTTATCACCCTGGCATATGCTATCTTCAATGGCAAGCATCAGTCACCGAGCACCAGTTTCACATTTGAAATCGAAACTCGGCCTACAAAACAATTACCAGCAGGGAATACGAGCAGCACGCTGGAAGAAAACGAACCAAATGCATCGATGCAGCAGTAGCAAAGGTATGTCGTCAACAAAGCAAACTCACCCATGGTCTCATCTCCTTTTTTCTCTTAGACAGCTTTTTTGACATGAGCACATCATCTACCTTTACACATCTGAACGGAGGACAGCTGAGAGCAACCACTGGATGGGAGTTCTCGACAATGCAGACAATTGAACCCTTTGTGACATACTCATTCAGCTCGGAAAAAAAAACGCAAGTTACTCCCAGATCAACATGGAAAGTGGCCAACATGGAAAGTGGCAGCTTAATTTTCACTGGAAAGAAAACGAATTGATGCATTAAATCAGCAGCACCAAAGGCAAGTTTGCATCAAGAATGAGAAGTAGATTCCTCATTTATCCAAACCAAAACTAGTGGTGACATTGGCTTTCGAAAAGGAAGAACATGTATTAAGGCACAACTGCCTATGATGGAGTTACTCAGCAACTCAGCTGTAAAGCAGAAAAAAAAAGTCAAATTTAACGGTGATATATTTGGTGATGACAAGAAGACGTTTTGGTGAATCTATTAAAATCAATTGACAGAGGTATGATGAAATTATATTAAATGACATGAAGAAAAACTGGCTGACCTTTTTTACCTTTCGAGGCCGTAGGCACCTCGCCCAAGAAATAATTCTCGTTTGGTAACACACTTCTGGCTTCCATACCAAATTAGTGGCTGAAAACTGAGACCATGGTGACGAACGATATCAACAAACGCAATGGCAAGGTATGAGGGAAGGAGGCAGAGCGGGAAGTGAATGATTTACCCCCCCCCTCTCTTTTTTTTTGTTTAGCCAGGGTTGCTTATATCCTACCCAACTTCAAGTGCCTGCTATTAAAATGAAGGTTTCAAAATGATGAAGAAACTGCACTATATGGCTACAAAGAAGCAATGGGCATCCGCATATCCTATTGCGTCGCGTCAAATTAAACGGAAATAAAAATGCTAAAAACTATTTCTTCTGCCTGCCCCCTCATTTATTAAACAACCGCGCTCGTGTTTTCTCAAGAAAAAAGGCGGAGGTATTGCTTCAAACTGGCAGCACGCGTACGTTTTCCTTTCGGGGACTCCAGGGCTAGGAAGTGGAGTGGATGGGCAAGAAGACAGGGGTGGTGCAAGATGGAACAATGATATTTGGCTCGTGAGACAGGCAAGGCTGCAAGTTCATTTGTTTCCTCGTGGGAGCGAGTGGTGATCTTCACCCAAAGCGACAGGCGATGATTTCATCGCCGAAGAGTGAAACCTGAACAGAACCCACTGTCATGGTCAGAGCGAGGGCACGTTCAAGCACTGGACTTCCTACTCAGGGTGGGTGTGTGTGCTGTCCAGGGCTAGGCTTAGTAGCCCCCATTCAGCCATGAGATATTTGGGATGCCTGTTTTTAATTATAAGCTAAGAACAACGCACAAAAGTGATACAATCGGACGAACTGCTAAATTCTTTTTTAGTGCGTAAAAAAGCACGCGAACTCATTACCAGCTGGCTGAGAGATTTGGAATCCGTGAAGTGTAGTGGCGTCAAACTCTTTTTTTCCCGCCAATTTTTGTTTTTTTTTTTTTTTTACATTTGCTATTGATCAACGATGCAAGAAAAAGGGAAACGGTCACCCCAGTTTTCTCCTAAGCTGTATCAGAAATGGCAGAAGCTAGTTCAAGACGAGAAATCGCTCTTGGATCAACATGAATCATCGCCTTTGGCTAAGGCCGTTTTGGAGTTTGTCAACAGCCAGGATCTGCCATGGCAAAAGCAATCCAACCTGCTCAAAGAACTAGGTAAGTTTATGCACGCGTAGACGGCTATGCAAATGACATGAAAGTAACTGATCTAACCCTTTTAAAATCAATAGTGAAGCTGAGTAAACAGAAGAACCAAGATCAAGCGGTGATTGATCAAGTGGTGTCTGCCGTGGCTGGCTTGGGTTATTGCTACGCTAATGAAAACTATACTCGCCGTCTGTTTATTCCCTTGCTGCAAACATCCACCATGACCCGCGTCCTAGAGCTCTACACCCATTTCCTCACGGACGAATGGTCCGACCTGACGCCTCAGCAAGCCAACAGCAACAAGGCTGCCACGATCTGCATGACCTTGGACTTTGATCTTGGACGGCAATTACTCAACGATGCCTTCTTTCCCACCCTATCCTTCTTGGTCGATCGCCTTGTCGACAGCCAACAACGCAGCGCTGAGCAGGACGAAGAAGAAGAAGATCACCTCACCTACGTCCATTACCTAGCGAAAACGATCATGATTCTCTTGACCCGCTCCGATGCCGCCGCCAAACGCCTGTCGTTGGACAACATCGAACATGTCGATCTCCTGGGCCAACTAGTGCGTGTGGTCCTGCCCATGAGCCTCCTGGCATCCAAGCATGGTCGCGACTGCTCTCAAGCAGCTGCCATGACCTTTGGTGCTGTCCTCAACCTCGAGCAAGACCCCTCCAACGTCGTGGCCTGGATCCTGGACTGGTTCTTCTCCAGCACGCCTGGCGAGAAAGCTGCTACCATGGCCAGCCAGTGGCAACTGGACATGCCTATACTACAAGACACTCAGCTTGGTTGGCAAGCGCCGGATTATGCTCTGCTATATGTCATGCGCGGCTGCATATCCACTCTGCGCAGCGATGTGCTTCTCTGCCCTTTTGATGCGCCCATCACGCTCTCTGCCTTGGAAAGGTACACACGAAAATGAAACCCTGCATTCCACCCTTGCCATCACTCACCCACTCACCTTCTTTACAAAAACGAAAGCTATGGTCCTGTGCATCATCTGTTCGAGCTCTTATTTGCTGGCTTTAGCTATTTCTGCGGCTGCAACTTACAAGACCCTCAGGCCAAGGTGGTGGCCTTTGATGCCATGGCTACCTGGCTGCTGATGCTCAAAAACATGATGCAAGACGACAGCACTGATAAGGTTGCCGTTTTCGAAGCATCCAACTTGCTGACCAATGCCAATGTTGATCGCTTAATCCAGTACGTGTGCAATTACTGGGACGATCCCTTGGATGTGATGCAATACAAGGTAAAGAAATGAAGAAGGGAAGATCTCGCACGCTCACTCCTTCCTATTTCCTTTTCCATTGCAATGACACAGGTCCGCAATATTTTTGAATTGTTGCTTGCCATCCAGGACACCAAAGCTAAACACTTTGACCAACAAGACGACTATCACACACAAACGTTGAACCTATTGAAAAACCTATTGTTGACTGACTGGCACAGAAAGGTAAAGCACAAAAAAAAAAGCTTCAGGAAGCCTTTGCTCATTTTTTTTTTTTTTTGGTGGGCAGGTCAAGTACGCTTTGATGACATTGATGATTCCAAAGATTGGAGCAAACGCTTATTTTGAGCTGGTGCCTGATCTAATCTGGAAGTGCATCCGTGCCATGGACAGCCTTGCCCTGGCTACACAAGCCTCGACGTTTATCTTGGAGCTGCTGAAAGCCCACATCTTGGAAACCGTGCCTGAGTTCAAACCGATCAAGGGCCGACACTTGAAGCTTGTTGGTGAAACTGAGAGCATTAACGTAAGCAGGAAAAGAGTGGCAGAAACACGGCTCTCCTCACACCAACATTTGATACTGCTAGACGATTATTGACGAATGGATTCAATTATGGGCGCTACCAGTCTTGCGCGGCCTTACCTCGACATCGTATGTGCTGCGCCAGAATATCAACACAGCCCTGCTACCTCAACTCTTCCAATCCAGTACCGATTCGTTTTGGTACGTACTGTCTATCCTGAACAACACGAATCACGAAGCTTGGGGCACAGTCTTGAACCCTCAGTACCGCCTACATGCCATCATATCCGCATTGAAAACCGCTCGCAGCCTCGAATTGGTAGACGGCAGTCTCTACGTGCAACAAGGTAAGGATAGACCACCGATGATAGCTGGATACTGACGCTTTCCCTTCCATAGTTGACCTTGACGACACCAATGCCAGCAACAAAATTCCGGTAGAAACTCTGAAATTGGCCATGTACCATGAGGATGTCCAAGTGCGAATCGACGCTTTCGGATTGCTCTGTGAATCTCGCAAAGGCACTGCTGTGGTGACCGACATAGAACTGAACATGATCAAATACTTTTTAGCGTTGAACATGAACTGCAGCTCACCTGAATTCCGACAAAAGCTCATCTCACACTTGACCAAACTGCTGACCCGTCTGCACGGTAATCTGTACGCCCAACATCGCCTGTTTGTGACCCGCATGGCCTTTGTCAAAGACGACACCGATGCAGAAGTTGAAGCAGCGGCCACCGCTGTTCTGCATGGAAAATCGTTCCTGCTGTGGCTCATCGACCATCTTGCTGCCTCACTGTACCCTGGGGCCTCTTACCAGCGCGTTGCCACTGCTCTGCGTATCTTTCATACGCTCGTCAAGCTGTTTGGTGTCCCTGACGACGCCGATCACTTGGAAGACGACCACTCGATCATGTCCACCTCTTCTACACACAGCAATGCACCCTCTCCTTCCCCCTCGACCTCCTCACGATCCAACGACGCCGCCCCAGCCAATAAGCCCGTCGAGGTGGTTGAAGACGGCCCTGCCACCGATTTCCCTTTTGTCCTGCCCCTGGCCACGCCACGCAATGCCAAACTCTTGATGGACACGTTAATGGATTCGTACGATTTTAACCGCAACCTCGCCTTTGACATCCTCTGCACCTTCCCTAATCCCTTGCCTGGCCTCGAAACCAAGGAACGCGTGCAAGAGCTGCTCTGGTGGGGTCTGCGCAATGTCGTCAGCACCCGTGCTGCCGAAAGCGACAGCGGAGCCATGGTCTTCCGTCTCATCTTCACAAAGTACGTGCTTGGTCTCGGCTATTCCCTTGTGCCCCACCAATCCGATCACACCTCGACTCCTCGCAACAAAAAGAAGAAGAAGAAACAAGCCTCTGCTGCCGGTAAATTTACAACAGCAAATACGCACAAAAAGGGGCCCTGACTTTTTTTTTTTTTTTTTTGGCATCATAATGAGTAGTGATGTTCACTGAATTGTTGCTCGATATGCTGCAAAAGCAAGTGGATGTTGCCAAATCCAATCTGCTGCTGGCTGCAGAACAACACCCCTTGCATGGGACTTTGTTGACCTTGCAATATGTGCTCCGGGAAATTGACTACAAAGACCCCCGTGTCGCCAAGGACTTGCCTAAATGGAAAGATCTGCTGGCTCGAACCCTCCGACTGATCCACGCTGTATGCGACAGCGTCATGGATGTGCTCTCCAACCCATCGCCTGAAGGAAACGTACCAGCCTCATTCAAGGAAATGGAAGAAGCCATCGATCAACTGGTCGGCGATGATTTGGACGACGGTGGCCAGTCGGCAGGGCCAAAGCACCAGGTCATCCTCAGTTGCTGTTGGCGTGCCGTTAAGGAGGCCAGGTAAAGCAAAGAGAGGCAATAGCCAGCGGTAACTCACTCCTCCCTTCTTATAATGCACGGCAGTTCATTATTAGAAGTGATTCTTCGAGACATGCCTGTCGCCTCGGCAAAGGACAAGACAGGTTTGCTGACCTATGCCGATCTAGAAAACAGTGGCACGTTACTTCGCACCTTGTTGACCTGCATCCGTCACCGTGGTGCCTTCTCAGCTGTCTACCCTACCTATGTGACCTTGTGTGCTCGCCTGTTGTCTTCCAAGGACGTTGCTCTGAACAGACTTCCTCGCCAATGGCTCGATGTATGTCAAAAAAGAGGATGCTATTTACAACCCTTCCAACTCTTTTTACTGACGCTTTTCTTTACCACCCTAGAAAAACCTCGAAAGCATGGTGTCCAGCTCGATTTCTATTACTCGCCGAAGTGCAGGACTGCCGCTGTGTATTCTTGCCATTGTCAGCAGTGAGCCTTCGACAAAGAAGGACCTGCTACAACAAACGTTCCATCAATTGCTGGATTTGGCCAAGCAACCACCACCCGACGACGCCGATCAACGTATCGATCTGCCTCAAGTGCACGCCTTGAACATCATGCGCACCATGTTCATGGACTCCAAGCTGGGCAATCGAGTCCTGGAATATGCCTCGGACGGTTTCTTCATGGCCATCGATGGGTTCTCCTCACCAAGGTAAGTGACTAGGGGGAAAAAAATAGAACTGGCTTCATGTGACCTTTGGCTACATCGACTTTTTAAATGCAGCTGGGCTATCCGCAATTGCGCTGTCATGCTCTTCTCAACATTGCTGCAACGTACCTTGGGCACAAAGAAGATCCGTGATGAACATAGCAGCGTCAACAATGTCACCGGCCAAGAATTTTTTACGCGCTTCCCCAAACTGCACCCTTACCTGCTCAAGGAATTGAAAATCGCCGTCGACCAACTCTTGGATCACTCTTTGGTAAGTGGAAATAAAAATAAAATAAGAGGAGGGCTTCCCCCGCAGCCATGATGAATTTATGGAGCTGACCCCCACTCTCTTGCTTCTTTTCAAGGCGGAAAATGTGCATCCTGGCTTGTACCCTATGCTGACATTGCTCTCAAGACTACGACCCTCAGTAATGGATGACCCGGCGACAAATCCTATCTCCATGGCGCCTTTTATTCCGTTGGTCATGTCATGCTCTGCTAGCTCGATCTTCAAGACCCGTGAAATGGCTGCTCGTGCACTGATGCCTCTGGTATCGTCTAATGCCCTGATCCTGACCGTGGCCGATCTCTTACAATGGGATGACAAGCTGTCACAAAATGAGATTCATGGCCGACTCTTGCAAGTCCAGTTCCTGCTACGTGGACACTTGTACCAGGGCGCCTTGGAAGCTACGCTCTTTGGCTTCATCAAATCCATCCCCGGCGTTGTGCATCAGTGCATGCTCTACTTGGACCGCCTCATCCCAATTTCACAAGCTCTGCTTTTGGACATCGTCATTGAATTCTTCCTTACCGAAACCTGGATCACTGAAGAAAAATTACCTGCTCTGGTCGATGGTAACATTACCTGGCGGTACTGGGTAGCAAGCTCATTTTTTTTTTTAGAATTGGTCATGTTGTCGGACGAAGCTTTCGAGACTCTGCGTCAATTCACGCTGTCTTACTGTAGCCAGGCCATTCTTGTTGCCCCAGAAATGCTCCAAATTGGCAATTATCTTGCCCGCCAATCCATGGCCTCAGCGTTGATCCATGGCTATACCAAATTTGGCCTGGGAGAGCTCAAAGACTTGCTGTTCCTTTTGGATGATCCTGATTACGAAGTGCGCCTGACCACCATGACAAAACTGATGGACTACTTTGCCGCCATGGATGCCAGCAAATTTGTTGAAGGGTAAGCAGAGTGCACACGGACATTTAGATTATGGGAAGGTCGTGGTGGTGATCATGTCTTTTTTCTTTCTCAACAGCACCGATGCCTTGCAGCAAGTATTGGTTCAAAAGACGTATCATGGTGAATCCAACCTACACTGTTTTGCAAAGGCTACCCAGTTCCTGACTACCTTGAAACCCTCGCAACTTTACCCCAAAGCCCTCGACAAACAGCTCGGCTTCTCGCTCGATGACTACTGGCAAACCTTGCTGAAGCACTTTGCCGAAAAGCAATCCATCCTTGTCACCGAATCCATTCTACCTCTTCTGGGCGCCTTGCTATCACAGGTAAGACGACACGATAATGGCTCGTGAGGACTTGAAATTAATAGTCGCACATGATTTTTTATTTACCATAGATCCTGGCTAGCCCTCTCAACAATGACTGGGTACAGGAATGCTTGAAGACCTGGAGCGCAATTGTTGTCAAGTATAGCTCCAAGGAAATGGTAGGCTAGAATGAAATGAAAAGACACACTTATTCGATGCTCATTTCTTTTTTTTTTTTTTTCAGTCACTGCCGCTTCGGGAGGCTGCGGCCAAATCCATAGAATTCAGTGCCAAGCAGCTGTTCATGAAGACCACCCAAATGTCTGAGGAAGCTGACGACGCTCGTATCTTGGTAGAACTTGCCATTGTAGAACTGTTACAAGACGATGATATTGACATTCGCCAACATGCCTCGGCCATAGTGTCTGATGCTTTGCAATTAACGGTAACAACCTGAGTATGACAAAACAACTTCAAAATAGACACTTACATGCATTTCCATTTTTTTTACTGCTGCCTAGACGCCTGTGCACTCTGACCGTGCATTGGAACTCGTGCATCAGCACTTAACCCAGGGCTCTGTGTACTCGGCTCATCTCCAGGAAAACATGACTCAGACCCTGATCGGCGATGACAAGTTGAGTAAGTCTTTCTGACCCACGATTACTCTTTTCGTTTTCATTTGAACTTTTTGCTTTTTTTTTCTCCCGTCCAAAGAATCCATCTGGCATGATGAAATCAGCAATCGGCGCGCGTTGTTTGAAAAAGAAAACCCCAACATCTACAAGGAAGAATTGGTCGACATCCAATGGGCTGCTGTGGACCTGGACCAGCTGCACTACCAACACACCCAGTCCTTTGCTGCCAACATGAAGCACCAGGTCATCTATTTGATGGACACCGCCAATCAACTGATCGACTTCTGCCACCTGTGCAGCAGTACCAATGTAAGCTCATGCAAAATGAACGGCTGGGTCGTTGACGACACGGAGGGCTGATTGTGCGCCCTCTCCTTTTTTAGACCATGGAATACGGCCCTTATGGATTGACATCGCAAAAGCCCATCTTTTTAACCGCCTACCGATTACTAGCCTTGATGACCTTTGCCTACGATTATCTCCAAGAACTGCCCGACCTGGCACCCGATTTTGTGCCATTGACCAAAGGTAAGTTCACATGGCGGTCAAGCCAACAGGAACTGACACTTCTCTATCTTTCTCCTCTCTCCCTCTTAGAACTAAATGCGGCTGTACGAGGTGTAGACGAAACAAGTGTGCACCCTCTGCTCTACCAGCTTCTTCGAGACCAAGCTGGGCTGGCTGCCAAAACATATCAGTTCTTGCGTCGGTTCCAGACGCCAACGTACTCGACCATGTTTTTGATGTCACCGGACTGTAGATTACCATAGACTCTCCATTAACTTTACTACCGAATAAAACTGCCAATGACTATATTCACGTTTTTTTTTGTTTTGTTTTGTTTTTCGACTAAATTATAAAGGTGGTGATGGTACAAAAGCGTTCATATCCAATAGGGACGTGAGGTGAGAGAGAGGCAGAAACAGGCCGTCCAGACGACAGATCTCGTCCCAAGATTTCCATTGCCAGCCGCCCTGGATCTTGTGGGGTTCCATCGTTTTGACCTGGTTCACATTCTCGACCTCCGCCAACATAAAAATCGTTACGTAGTGTTTCTTGTCAGCTACCATCACGTCATTGGTGGTCGTCACGTAGGTCCAACCTTTCAAGTCCAAGTTTGTTTCCTCGAGTGTTTCTCTAGCGGCACACTCTTCAAACGACTCACCAAACTCAAGGTGGCCTGCACATTTTCAGGACAGATAAGAAGAAGGAAAGAAGAAGAAGAAGTTGAGCATTATTTTAAATGACAACCAAGGCTTGGTCCAAACCTACCTCCTGCCAATTGCCAATGACCATCGCCATGAGATCCTTTTCTCTGTGCAACAAGGAACTTGACGCCATCGTCAAACACATGCCGTAAGAGGCAACCTACACCGACTTGTACTTGAGGATCCATACTCTTTGATGTCTGAGATTTGGGATTGATCAATTAAAGTAAAAGAAAAAAAAACAAGCTCTCGTGTCGGCGCCCTTTTCCTTGCCATTGCCTCGATGCTCAATGCCGCAGTTAGACTAGAACGGGCCAATCAAAAGTGAAAGCCTTTGAACAGTTGAATCAGTCCTCGTGCGACCAAAATGATCCGAGATTTCTCTTTGCTCCCTGCTGCTTTGGACCAGTACGGCAGCATTGCGACCCCTGCCAAATACATGGAGTCCATCGGGAACCTCTCTGTCGCCAACATTAGCACCACCACGCTCCAGTCAGTGTGGCTAGCATTTTTACAACAAATAAAGGGACGACTTTTTTTGTTGTGAGAAACACGTTCGCTGTATCTTTACTGGCGGTCGATATTAAAAAAAAAATCTAATCCAAAGGAATCCAGTCAACAGGATTTTTGAGGACTTCTTCAAGAGCTTCTTCAGCTGAGCCAGGTTCCACCTCGGCCATGTATTCCCAGCGAGCGGTCAGAGGCAAGGACATGAGAATGGCTTCGATGCGGGCACCGGGGGTCTGTAGGCCAAACTTGGTACCACGGTCCCAGACCAGGTTGAATTCAACGTAGCGGCCACGGCGGATTTGTTGCCAGTTCTTCATCTCAGGGGTGTATTTCATGGTCATGCGTTTCTTGATGATTGGCAGGTACGATTGCGAGAAGCGGTTGCCCATTTCCTTGACAAAGTTAAAGACTTCATCAGCGGGTTTATCGTCGAGATCGTCAAAGAAGATACCACCAATACCGCGAGATTCACCGCGATGCTTGTTGTAAAAGTACTTGTCGCACCATTGCTTGAAGTTGCCATAGTATTTTTTGTCAAACTTGTCGCAGCCGTCCTTGAGCACTTGGTGGAAGTGGATGCAGTCGTCCTCGAACAAGTAGCTGGGAGTCAGGTCGGAGCCGCCTCCAAACCACCACATCTTGGGCGTGCCGTCTTCATTTTCGATTTCAAAGTAGCGATAGTTCATGTGCACCGTAGGAGCGTTGGGATTGACAGGGTGGATGACCAGGGAGATACCGGCAGCAAAGAAAGGCACAGGGCCGTCGGCCGAGATATCCTTGCCACGGTCATGGCGCATCTGTTCAACAGCAGCCTTGGGTAGTTGGCCATAAACGATCGAGACACCGACACCGGCCTTTTCAAATACGTTGCCGTCTTGGAGGACACAGGTGATGCCTTCGCCACCTTCCTTACGTTGCCAGGTCGTGCGGGTAAATTGCTTGCCATCCATTTGTTCAATATCAGCCACAATGCGGTTTTGCAGGCCCTTGACAAAGGCTTCCATGCGTAGTCGCATAGGATCGCTATCGGTAATTGGTCCTTCAGCTCTCTTTGTAAAAAAAAAAAAAATCAGACCGAGTCGCACTGTTTATCTCCCGTCATTTGTTCAAGGCGATCTTTACCCTTTGTTTGTCATCAGTAGCAGCATCACAATAGGTCTAAAATAGCGCAGATAATATCCGAAGCGGGTCATCGTATGAGAAAGTGAGCTAATTTTTCATGTGAACGCCCTTGAAGGGGATTGGGTAGGAAGATTTTACCTGATCGGCCCATAGCAGTGACGCCAAACCTGTCAGCGCAATAGCAGAGGTCACCATAAATGCATTGGACTTGTATTTACTTGAAGTTTGTGTAGCAGCAGCGTATTTTCCAGTGGAATACAGTCGAGGGGCCCTTTTATAGAGCGAATTAAAAAAAAAGGTGCTTAGCCGAGCGTGGAGCAGACCCTGTCACCCTTCCATATCACATCTCCGAACATCTTTTTCTCTTTCTCCTATTCCATGTTCAAAGCATTCTGATGGTCACTTACACTGTTGACAGGGTAGTCCGTGGCACGATCGTTCGTACTAACGCATGTCAAAAATAAAAAATAAAAAATGACGAGGAACAAGTAAAAAAGAGGCCAGGGCCAAATGAGCGCTTTGAATAAAGCTAAAACATGTGATGCGTGTATTGAGGATTTTTAGCACTTACCAGACGAAGCCAAGGGCCGCAATGTACGAGACGCAAACATGATTTAAACGTGAGGTTAAAAACGAAGAAAAAAAAAACGAAAATGGAAAAAAAGAAGAAATTGCACAGAAAAAGAAAAACATTTCAGAAGCCTGGGTGCGCGGGCAATTCCAACTCAGCTTCTTGACCGTGGGGAAACCAGGACGACACTTTCTGTTGTTCCATCTCAAACACATTCTATGCTACTACGCTGGGTGACCACTGTCGCTATAAACGCCAGTAGTTGATCTTTGACAAAAGGGTGGTCTAGGCGGAAACCTGGCCGGAAGCCCTTCCGCCAGGTCATTGGGCCTACTCTGCCCCCACGAATGTAAGGCTGCTGACCATCCTTTCTGCTTGCCAAGATGGCTGGGCTGATTACAGGTCGTGAACGAACTCCTAGAGTTATGTCATGACCGTGAGACACTTCCCTCCGGCCTGTCAGCTCAATTCGTCCCTTTGGTGAGTAAAACAAAGATAGCAGTCTAAGGGCCTCTTTTATTTCAAAGACCAACGCCAGCTATCAAGAAAAAAAAGAGAGGTAATAAACAGTCATTTCTATCCCGATGTTGCCTCTAGTAGTTGGAGCCTAGTGAGGAGGGAAATGAAAATTGTGTCAATGATGGCAGTCCATACAAAAGGTTTTTTTTTGAAAGTCACCTACTTTGGCGGTCATAGTTGGCACCACCAGCCCGGCGCAGTTTGGTCATGATTTCTTGTTCGCTCAACTCGGATACTTGGGAGGCAGGCACTTCAATATGGAAGCTGCGGATCACGTTTTTGACATCGGCAATTTGAATGCTCAACTTGGCTCGGCGCATCACACCCACACTCTCACTAAGATAAAAGAGGGAGAGTCAGTACTTTTTTCAATTGTACCTTTCAGGCCAACTTACCCACACCAAGGCACCAACACAAACTTGACTCGTTGAGAGTATCTAAAAAAAATGGAGCGAGATGGTGAGGCAAAACAAGGGAAGAGAAACTGGGGAGACTTACTCGTCATTGCTCATGTTCATACGAACATAGCCCCATCCAGCAACTTCAGGACTCAAATGAGCAATAAATTCACTCAAACCACCAGAACCGGTGCCACTTACCTGAAGGCGATCAGGCTTGCCATTGGCAAAATCGAAAAAAGCCCAGTTGGTTTCTGACTTGTCGTCACGGATGACTTCGTACTGTTCGGCAATGCTGGGTTCAATAATTAAAGACATGCTGTGAAGGGAGCGAGTGAATGAATGTGAGGTATAAGATGTTCCAATCGTAAAAGAAAGCTAAAGAAGAAAAGAGATGAAGCTCATCTCTTTCAAAGAAGCCTTTTTCTAAACTCAGGTGGCCGTTCCCCGCCTATTTAAATTTCATTTCCCCGATTTTGGCAGCCAAGCTCGCTTGGATCACCATGTCCCATTGCCACTTTTTCCTTTTGCCTCGCACGTGTCTTACACTTGTGCCCGCTATTTTGTCATTAAGCAATGACGGGTAACGGCGCCTGGCACAGCTTTACTAGGTCAGCTTCCGCTTGACATGCAAAAAAAAAAAAAGTCCTGGTTTTGGACAACACTGATCACGATTTTGTTTGAAGATCTCACAAATAAAAAAAATCACACAGAAGGAGACGTTATTTTGGAATTATGTCTCCTTTTCCATTGCTTTAGTGTCATTAACGTGCCAGCAAATGCGGCATAAAAAAAAAAAAGAAAGCAGTCGAGGGCCGAGTTCGTCAACAAAAGACTGAGATCTGCCTCGATGGGTCCCAAGAACAATACATGACCCAACCATTTTTTTTCCGCATTAAAGAAACTCATTTGAAAGGGTAGCAAACAGTAAAACTGGGATTGCTGCTTCACACCAAGCGCAATGTTGCCATGGCAATGTCAAAAGGAAGACTTTCCAAAAATGGCAATTCCGTCTTCACCTCGGTGGCTTTTCTTTTGATCGGATCTGTTCTTCAACAATGCTGGCTCCTCTCATTTTTAACGCTCAATGCTCTTTTCGTTTATTCAGGTAGGGATCTTTTCAACGATAATGAGGCTGTTGCACGAAAAAAATATAGAAAATGGATGCTTAAATAGACTTAATGTCATGCCACTCTCTTTTTCAACAAGCTTCAATCTTGACACTGCTTTCTTTTACTCTCGCCGTTTGCACATGCCTCTGGTTTTTTCCAAAACAAAAGATGAAAAGCCATTTCCGTTTTAAAAGGCCGCCCGGTTTTCACTTCTCACTCACCACTGGCGGGCAAGCCCTCTTTTTTTTTTTTCTTTTTCCGTTTTTTTTCTTCCCTTTTTTTTTTTAATCATATCTTTGTTATATTCTTTTACTTAACTAAGAATACACCCATTTTTTTTAAAACAACGAAACATCATGGTTGATGCAGCTGCTGCCAAAAAAGAACTGGCCATGCCAGTGAATTGTCAAAAACCTTCGTCACCACCCAGCAGTGTCCATTCGCCCACCGAAACCAATCATGATAACACAGCCCCCGTCCTTGCTCCTAATCTGAACAGCCAAGCCTACCAGCAACAGCTTCATGATGCAATGATGGCCCTCGAATGCTCGGGAATGTCGGCCAACCTGATGGCGGCTGCCGCGGCTGCCATGGCTGCTGCTGCTGCTGGTGTGGCCGTCGATCAAATAGCCTCACCAGTGTCAGACACACAAGAATCTGCTTCGTCCTCATCCACCGTGACCGACACGGATGCCCGCTCACCATCCACAGCAACTAGCACCGAGCCATCGCAATCTACATCCACCCCTATTACCGAAAAGCCATCTATCCCCGGCCCTCTTTCTGCTTCATCCGAAGCTGACCTGAAGCATACCAAAGTCAAGAAAGAACTGGATCAAGCCAAACGAGACAGCATCCGCACGGCTAATCGTGAACGGAAAAAGAAATGGCGTCTCCATAATGAAGAACGAAGTAACCTATTTTTTTTTTTTCGTACTGGGACCCTTGCTGACCCTCTCACTTTCCTTTTCCTTTAAGACAAAGACAATGATTTGCGGTGCCGAGTGAACAAACGAGCCACCAAACTGTTTGGTCCCGAAAACACCGAAACCAAACGCAACTGGGCTGAAGAAGAGTTCAACAAACGGCGAGAAAAACGTCAAGAAAAAGAACGACGCAAAGATGTCGTCAACAATGTACTCAGCGTGCCTCAATCGTCGTCCACCAAACAGCCTCTCACAAAGCCTGATCCTGCCACCCCTCAAGAGTCGCCCACAGCGGATGATTTCAACTTGCCGCCTGTCTTTGATGCCTCCAAGATTTTGGAAATCCCCCAAGAACTCCAGCGCCATCTACTAGAACAATTGAATATCGCAAGTGGCTAACGCTTGGGCTCCAGCCATTGCTTACCTTTCCTTTTTTAGGCTCTCTCCAACAGCAAATTACCAACGGATGTAGCGTCAACAGACGAAACTTCGCATGAAACACCCACCGATATGGACCATACATCTGCAGCGGTGGCCGCTGCCGCCGCCGTGGCCGTCGAGTTACTATCACAACACCAAGCTGCCATGGCAGCCGCTGCTGCTGCTGAACAATCACCGTCGGATCCAGCTCAGCAGCAAGAATTGATGATCAAACCCGAGCCCATGGACATCGAGCCTACCTCTTCATCGCCTGCGCCAATGCAAGTCGACTCCTCTTCGACCCATGACGATCATACCTCTATCAAAGAAGAAGATGCTCCTGTCAATTCTTGAAATTTATTTTTATTTTTTGCTTGCCGGAATACCCACAGAACTTGTCAAAACCTCATCTCCAGCCCTGCACGGATCGAGAATTAAAAAAGACTTTTTTTTTTTTATTTCCTTTACATATTGCCCCTGGTTCACTGTGCTGGGTGATGTTTTAAGTTATTAAAGAAAACAAGAAACAGCTGCAGTAACAAGCTTTTCCATAAAGTCCAGAGATGTTCAGGGACACAGTTGAGTGAAAAGAAGTGGCGTGGCTACGGGTCCAAAAGAGGAAAGCCCGACGGTTTTTTTTCTAGAGGGGTTTTTTTTTTGCTGGTTTCCCTTTTCTTTCCTTCTCCCTGTATACTTTTAGGTAGGTGACCCTACGAACAACCATGACACGATACGAACGGTTGATAGAATAAGCATCAACGGTCCATCGAGGATCGTGACTAAATGGATAGAGTGATATCGATGGATGGATGGATGGATGGATCGAAAGAACATGCACGACATCAGAATCTCACCTTTTTTTTTTTTTACATGATATTCTCATTCTAGCCATGGTTCGATACGCTGCCACTCCTGCTAATCCTTCCAAAGGTACGTTTCTGAACCAAGCAGTTATTTATATCTCTTCGAGACGGCCCGTCCGTCTGCATCAAAGAATGAACGGCTTACCCTTTTTTCTTCTTTTCTTTCTGTCCTTTAGCTGCCAAGGCTCGTGGTGCCTACCTTCGTGTTCACGTACGTCTAAAGCAAAGAACAACAAGCAGAGAACAGTGATCTAACTTTTTTCTTTCGTCGTTGTATCCACAGTTCAAGAACACCCACGAAGTCGCTGCTGCTGTCCAAGGTTTGAAGTTGTCCAAGGCTTACACCTACTTGAACAACGTCTCTGAACACAAGCAAGCCATTCCTTTCCGTCGTTTCAACGGTGGTGTTGGCCGTACTGCCCAAGCCAAGGAATTCGGCACTACCCAAGCCCGCTGGCCCGTCAAGTCTGTCAAGTTCATCACTGAATTGTTGAAGAACGCTGAAAGCAACGCCGAAGTAAGTGCTAAAGGGGAAAACTGGCGGATGGGTCACTCACATTTCCTTTTTAGGCCAAGGGTTTGGAAGTTGAACAATTGTACATCTCCAGCGTGATTGTCAACCAAGCTCCCAAGCACCGTCGTCGTACCTACCGTGCCCACGGTCGTATCAACCCCTTCATGACCTCTCCTTCCCACATCGAAGTCATCCTCACTGAAAAGTCCAAGGAAGTTGCCAAGGCCTCTGACAAGAAGGTTGTCCGTCTCAACGCCCGTCAATTGTCCCGCAATGCCCGCGTTGCTCGTGCTTAATTTTTTTTCTCTTTCTAAAATACAATTTGCATCGTTTACATCCCCCTGTAGCTGATTTTGTCTTTTTTTAAGTCAAAGAAAAATTAAAGGAGTGTCTTTTTTTTTTTTTACTTTTTTGTGCAGTGGAAGCATGACGTGATTGTCAATGCGTTTTTTTGTCCCGCTTTTTATTTTTTTCAGGTCGCTCCGCCCGGGGCTCATTTTTATTTTCTCACTCTTTTTTTATTTTTTATTTTTTTGCTGACATGACATTGGACTACAAGTTGCTGATTAATATTGATAGAGGAGGCACGTTTACCGATTGTATTGGTTTCCATGGCACACCTGGAGAACCCAACTATCAGGAATTCGTTGTTAAGCTCTTGTCCGTCGACCCTGCCAACTACAAAGATGCTCCAACAGAAGGTATTCGTCGTATTTTGGAAATGGCGACCAAGCAATCGCTTCCTCGCGACCAACCTGTGCCTACAACCGATATTGGTAAATCTGCGATGGATGTCATGATGTTTTAAACTCACGCCGAACGTTTCTACAAAGAATGTGTGCGCATGGGCACCACCGTGGCCACCAATGCTCTTTTGGAACGCAAAGGCGAACTCTGTGCTCTTGTCATTACCAAAGGCTACAAGGACTTGCTGAATATTGGTAAACTTTCCTCGCCAAAGCAATAAGCAACCTGACCTCTACTCTCACAGGCAACCAGTCCCGCCCAAAGATTTTCGACCTGTCGATTAGTAAACCTGATGTGTTACACGATGCCGTCATCGAAATTGACGAAAGGTAAGGGTGGCAAGGTTTTTTTTCTTGCTAAACTCAATCTCTCTCACACTCTCGCTTTTTTTTTTTTGAAGAGTGGCGTTGCTGAATTCAGCTGCTTCCTCCGAGCCTGTGGACCCTTCAACCCTGTCAAGTGACGAATGTCGACTCGGTGTTTCAGGAGATTGGGTGCGCATTTTGAAAACGCCTGGTAAAAAAAAAAAAAGATCCATGCTCATCCTTCAGATAGACTGCGGCCATGCTTACTCATTTGTTTTCTCTTGCTTTTACATAGACGTCTCTGCTATTAAATTGCAGCTGCAATCCTTGTTTGACCAAGGCTTCCGTAGCATCGCTGTCTGTTTGATGCACTCGTACACTTTCCCAGGTACGTCAAAAAAAGAACCCCGTCTGCACGGAACTTTGGCCGATTTTTTCTCACGCCCCTCTTTTCCGTCCCATGTAGACCACGAGCGGGTGGTAGGTGATTTGGCCAAGGATATTGGCTTCAGCCATATCTCGTTGTCTCATGAAATCATGCCAATGATCAAGATGGTGCCTCGAGGGAACTCGTCGACAGCTGATGCCTATTTAACTCCCTGTATCCAAACCTACATCCAAGGCTTCGTCCAAGGTTTCGACGATGGCTTCACTAACGGTCGCACAAAGCTCCAATTCATGCAGAGCGATGGTGGTCTAGGTAAAAAGAGCTGCTTAGTGTCTCAGTCTCTTACTATTTTTTTTTTTTTTTTAATTTGGCGCAGTTCCCGTTGACCGTTTTTCCGGATTCCGAGCGATCTTGTCAGGGCCTGCCGGTGGTGTGGTTGGCTATGCACTGACTAGTTTTGATGGCGAATCAGCAAGTCTTGGCTTTGATATGGGTGGCACCAGCACAGACGTGTCTCGTTTTGATGGGCATTTTGAACACGTCTTTGAGACAACCACAGCAGGCGTGACTATCCAGGCTCCTCAGTTGGACATCAACACCGTGGCTGCCGGTGGTGGCTCTATCCTTTCCTTCCGTAACGGCATGTTCGTCGTCGGTCCCGAGGTATGGCGTCCTAAAAAAAAAATGGATCACATGTTCATTCTCTTTTTTTTTTTTTAAGAGCGCAAGTGCTCATCCTGGCCCTGCCTGTTACCGAAAAGGCGGTCCTTTAGCTGTGTCGGATGCCAATCTGTTCCTCGGTCGCCTGTTGCCAGATTACTTCCCCAGGATCTTTGGTCCTCACGAAAACGAACCTCTGGATGTGGACATTGTACAAGAAAAATTTGACCAGTTAGCCAAGGACATCAATCAAGCCACAGGCGAAACAAAGTCGCTCGATGAAATCGTATATGGCTTCATAAAAGTCGCCAACGAAACAATGTGCCGCCCTATTCGAGCCTTGACCGAGGCCAAGGGCCATGACACAAGCAACCACACGCTGGCTGTCTTTGGCGGTGCCGGTGGTCAACATGGTAGAGAAAGAAATAGAAAAAAAAAAAAAACAATGAAAAGCTTTGCTGATTTTTCCCCCTCTCTCAAGCATGTGGCATCGCGAAAAATTTGGGGATCAGCAAAATCATTCTCCATCGCCACTCCTCTATCTTGTCCGCTTTTGGCTTGGGCTTGGCTGACGTTGTACATGAAGTCCAAGAACCAAGTGCATTGGTGCTCCAAGAACAATCCATGGCTGATTTGCAAGCCAAAGTGTCCCAATTGCAGCAGAGCTGCATGGAAGAACTGCAACGCCAAGGCTTTGATGCCAGCCACCGCCAGACCGAAGTGTACTTGAACTTGCGCTATGACGGGACCGACTGCGCCCTGATGACTCTACAACCAACGACTGACGGGGTAGCCACGTGGGACTTTGGCCCGGCCTTTACCCAGCTCTACCAACGTGAATTTGGCTTCACCTTGACAGACCGCGCCATCCTTGTGGACGATATCCGCATCCGAGGCATTGGCAAGACCCTGACCCCTCCCAACTTGACCCCTACTCAAGAAATCACGGCCTTGCAACAGCCAAGAGACGTTGACCCAGCCAAGGAACGCGACGGCGTGACCTCGGTCTACTTTGAATCCACAGGTCGTGTCAAAGATGTGCCAGTCTTCCTGTTGACCCAGCTACCTCCTGGCTCGCTTGTCCATGGCCCGGCCATCATCATTGACGCCACCGCCACCGTCGTTGTGGAGCCAGCCTGCCATGCTTTGGTCACCTCTCAGCACATCACCATCACTGTCGGCAAAGGGGAAAAGCGCAAGGTGACCACCAAACTGGAGCCCATCCAGCTGTCGATCTTTTCGCACCGATTCATGTCCATCGCTGAGCAAATGGGCCGCACCTTGCAAAAAACCTCTATCAGCACCAACATCAAGGAACGCCTTGGTAAATCTTGTGCTGCCACATCCAATGAAATCAAATGTCATGGCTCAAGTATTTTTTTTTTCCATAGACTTTTCATGTGCTTTGTTTGGTGCCGACGGTGGCCTTGTGGCAAACGCTCCTCACATCCCGGTGCATCTTGGTGCTCTTTCCCATGCTGTGATCCATCAAATGAATTACTATAAAGGTGACCTTCTTGAAGGCGACGTGATCATGACGAACCACCCTGCAGCCGGTGGCTCCCATTTGCCTGGTAAGAAACCTCTTATGAAACCATCCTCATCTGGGCCTGACTCTTGACTTTTACCCTGCTGCGCAGATATCACCATCATCACTCCTGTATTTAACAATGGCAAAATTGTGTTCTTTGTTGCTTCTCGTGGCCATCATGCTGATATTGGTGGGATTTCACCCGGTAAGTCCGTAGGGTGCGGAAGAGCGAGCAAGGGTGTCCACCTCTTGCTCACACCGCCATCTCTTTTAGGCTCCATGCCCCCTCACTCCAAGGAACTGTACCAAGAAGGTGCCGCCATCAAATCATTCAAGATTGTTTCTGGCGGTCAGTTTGATTATGAAGGCGTCAAGCGTCTATTGTACGATATCCCTGGCTCCTATCCTGGTTGTTCTGGTACTCGCTTGCTTCAAGACAATATCTCTGGTATGAGGGAAAAAAAAAAAGGAAAGTCTAGCCAATGCTGATCTGTGTCCATCTGTCTTGTAGATCTCAAGGCTCAGATTGCTGCCAATCAAAAGGGCATTACACTGGTGAAGCGTCTGATCGAGGAATATTCATTAGAGGTGGTGCAGGCCTACATGCTGCACATTCGACACAATGCGGAATATGCGGTGCGACAGCTGCTCAAGGAAGTGGCCAAGCAGCACAATGGCATCCTGCTTGCTCACGACTTTATGGACGACGGCACACGAATCCAACTCAAGGTGACGATTGATGCTGACCAGGGCAATGCTACCTTTGACTTTGAAGGCACTGGTGATCAAGTATACGGAAACACCAACACTCCCGAAAGTGTGTGTCATAGCGCGATTATCTACTGCTTGCGCTGCCTCGTTGGCCAAGATATCCCTTTGAACTCGGGCTGTCTGACCCCCATCACCATCCGCATCCCTGAACGATCCATCCTCAGTCCGTCGGAATCCTGTGCTGTTGTGGGCGGCAATGTGCTGACCAGTCAGCGTATTGTCGATGTCGTTCTCAATGCCTTCCAGGCCTGTGCAGCCAGCCAAGGCTGCTGCAACAATCTTACCTTTGGCAAGGGCGGGAAGAATGAAGAAACGGGAGAAACCTTGACCGGATGGGGCTATTACGAAACCATTGCTGGTAAGTAGCTCTTTTTGAGTCTGTGATACTTTGGCCACCTTCTGATCCTCCTTCTTTTTACCTTAGGAGGTAGCGGGGCTGGCCCCCATTGGCAAGGCCAGAGCGGCGTGCATACTGTAAGTGACCCTCTGTCACCTATTGCTGAGAATGTTCACTCGCTCTCTCCATTCAAAATATTTTCGTAGCATATGACCAACACGCGCATCACCGATCCTGAGATCCTGGAAAAACGGTATCCTGTTTTATTACGCGAATTCTCGATCCGTCCTGGTATGATCGCACGGAAAAAGATGGTGTGAGCTAATCCGTCACTGTCTCCTTTCTTTGATAGAATCTGGCGGTCAAGGTCAATTCAAGGGTGGTGATGGTGTGACCCGAGATATTGAATTTTTGGAAGACGGTATCCAAGTGTCGATTTTGTCCGAGCGCCGCGTGTTTCATCCATACGGTCTCAAGGGTGGCCAGGAAGGCGCATGTGGTCTGAATCTGTGGATCCGCCACGACTTGGATGGCAAACCCGGCGTGCTGAACCTGTCTGGCAAGAACTCGGCTCCATTCAAAAAGGGAGATCGCATCATTATCCAGACGCCCGGTGGAGGTGGTTATGGTGCTACCCAACAAGCAGTCGGCTACCAGCCTCCTCGGCAGCAGCACCCCGTTGTCAAAGCCAGCGGCTCCCTTGGTGCTTATCAGTCCATGTCTGAAAGTGCCTAATCAAAATAAAATTAGATGGGCCTGAAAACCCGCCGCGCCCTGTCAAAAGTCAGCTGAGGAAAAAAAAAAAAAAGACTAGACAGTGAGTCAGCCGTAGGTTTTTTTTTTTCTCGTTGCTTTGTCACCTTTTTCACAGTTTTTTTTTATTTCATTGTTTTGATTTGACAATGCCTCAGCTTGAACTCGTTGCTACATTAGAAGGTAAGAAAAGAAGAGAGGGAGAGAGTAGGCCCAACACAGAACCGGGATTTTTGGTTTGATTGAGCAAGTTCAATGAACACTGTCATAACCTTGCTTGTTTGTTACGTTTTGGATGTGTTGCTGATATAGGGCATCAAGATCGTGTGTGGCAAGCTTCCTGGCATCCCACAAAGACAGTACTAGCGACATGCTCAGGCGATAAGACGGTGCGATTATGGGCACCCATCTCACAAAACGATTTCTCCACCTGGCAATGCATCGATACCTTGGAAGGAGCTCACAAACGAACCGTTCGCAGTGTTGCTTGGTCACCCCACGGCAATGAACTTGCCACTGCCAGCTTTGATGCCACCACTGGGATCTGGGAAAACGATGCCCGTGACAACAGCTGGGAATGCGTCGCTACGCTCGAAGGCCATGAAAACGAAATCAAATCCGTGGCCTGGTCCTCCACTGGAGCCTTGCTGGCTACTTGCAGCCGAGACAAGAGTGTCTGGATCTGGGAAGGTAGGGTGGTGACTATGGAGACGGAGGGCGATGGTCATTCAACATTGTTTTTTTTTTTGCCTTGCTGCTCAACCATTAGTGGAAACCGACAATGACTTTGAATGTCTCAGTGTATTACAAGAACACTCACAGGACGTCAAGATGGTGGCCTGGCATCCCACCCAAGAAACCCTGGCCTCGGCCAGTTACGACGACACCATCAAAATTTGGAAAGAAGACGAAGACGACTGGTTCTGTGTTGACACGCTGCAAGGCCACACCTCGACGGTTTGGTCCATCGATTTCAATGCCAAAGGCGATGAATTAGGTAAGAGGGAAAAAAAAAAAAAAGAAGTGGGCTGACTTGATTTTTGTTCCCATCAGTGTCTGGATCCGACGACAAAACGATTCGCGTTTGGAAGATGTACGAACCCAATAACACTCAAGGCATTGCCACTCCTTATGGACAACCTGTGTGGAAGACTGTCAGCACGCTATCAGGGGTACACGACCGCTGTATATACTCGGTAGCATGGTCCAAAGTTCACAATCATATCGCTAGTGCTGGTGGTGACAATGTGATCCGAGTGCTGGCCAAGGATTCCGAGACACTAGACGACAACGCGCCCTCCTGGAACGTGGTGGCCTCCGTCAAGAATGCTCATGGTGTCCATGATATCAATGCTGTGGCCTGGTTCCCTACCGACAAGCATGGTGACTGGCTGGCCTCGGTCGGCGACGACGGAGTTGTGCGTATCTGGCGACTTATCGCAGACTAGTTGCTCGGTCCTTCCTACAATGTACATAATTTCCCCTCCCCTCTTTTTACTTCCTCCCTTGCTTTAGAATCGGCGTGTCCTCGTGATTGTACTATTATCATAAGTCGTTGCCACCCATTCATCGTCAGACACGTTCATCTCTCCATTTTGAATAAACACGGCTGCAGCATCACTGTTGCACGACACGGTAGTATACTTGGTAACGACACCTGTTTCTGCTTGGTCCTGCGCGCCAATAATGCTGATGCTGTAGCAATAAAAAAATAGGAGCATGTCCTTGTCAGGTTTATTCTAACAGGGAAAAATGCGGGTATTGGCAGGGTGATGTAGCATGAAAGAGAGAGGTTTACAGCTGGTATGTTAGGCCTTGGAAGAGGCTCGGGAAGTCCAAAGGTCGTTGAGCCAGGCAGAGACTTCATGATCCTTGGCCTTGACCCATTCCCAGTCCTTGTCGGGGCCAGCAAACTTGGCTTGCAAGCGCGGCAAGAATTTGTCCGGGTGATAGCGTAATTGGACTTGGCGTAATTCCTTGGAGGAGGCTTGCGAAAGGAAATGCTGGACGTTTGTTTTTGTGATACGGCGAGGATCCAGGGATGGCCATGGAATGTGTCGCTTGAGGATGGAGGCAGTGGTGTCCGAGGCAGCAAGGCTTTCCTGCAGCTGCTGCCACTGGTCGTCATAAGTGGCTCGGGTGGCGGACAGGTGCTCTCGAAGGTGTTCATGCTCCTTGTCAGCCAGCTGGGCTTCATAGCGCAGCCGTTCTTTTTCGATGTCCTGCTCCAAGCGTCGTTGGGCTTCTTCTCGTTCACGTTTGCGTCGCTGGCGATGCTCTTCCTTGCGTTTTTCGTGGGCGATCTCCTTGGCATATTTTTTTTCGAACATGCCCCGTTGGATGTACGCGGCATATTCGTCATCGTCCATGGCATGGGGGCTGGGCCGGGCATCTTCGTAAAACTGCGAGTGGAGAACATCGGGTTGATCGTCAGCCATGGCATCAAATAGCTTTTCTCGCCAAGCCCGATCTTCGTCGTCTTTCGTGGCATTGCTCCATGGTAGATCCTGATGTTCCTCTTCGTAAATGTAGGGTGGGCTGTAGTATCGTTCGTGGCTGTGATGCCTTTTCTTTTTCTTCTTCTTCTTCTTCTTCTTCTTGTCGTCGTCATCTCTGGATGATCGTTTTGATTTGTATTTGAGTTTGGGCATAGTGGAAATGACAATAGAGATGAAAAATAAAAAAAAAAAGCCTGGCTGTGCTCCAAAAAAAAGGAGTTTCAAGCTTTCGGATTGCCTAGGCCGTTTGTCTCCACAAGCTGCTAGTATGGACTGGCCCCGGGAAAAATGGGCGAGGGAAATTGGAATGAGACAAGGAGTCAATCAATATTCATGTCGACCTTTCCTCGCAATCTGCCAAATTTGGCAGGTGTTTGGCAGTCTATTCTCTGGGGTACCCTCGCTCACAACGTCTTGCCAGGACTCTCATCAGCCATGGTCATTTCGTAACATTGTATACTCGTTTGCAAAGTTTGGGATGCGTTGGATAAACTTTGGATAGGAAAGACGCTTGGCCAGGGCCGCATGAAGCCCTTGGGGAAAATCATGGATCACAGGGTGTTTTTGACCTATTGGGTCAGCGCGACGTCTTTCTTTGGGTGTAGAAACTCATCAGCAGTGATGATGCTGAAAAATTATAGTTGATGCGGGACACCCAGCCAACTTGAAGTCCATTGCTCTCCCCCGGCTCTCCAGCAATAAAAAAAGTTAGTTGTCAGTCAAAAAAAATAAGATAGGGAGGCACAGACCGTCAGACATGTTCTGCTGGCTTGGGTACACGAATGCACCTCTCCAGGCGTGAGTTTTTGCTTTGCAAGCAGCTTACGCTCGATGAGGGACCGTCATGGTAGGAAAAGCTACCCTTCTTGACGTGTTTGCACGGCACAGGCTGGAGAAAAGAGGGGGGGGGAGTGAACAAGGTTTCAAGGTGGGATGGAGCGGAGTGGATGTTTTCCCATTTGCAAAGTAACAATCGTGTGACTTACCCATCTCTGGCAAGGTTTTATTCATTGGGTTGTCTATCATGTTCCAGTCATCTGAGGAATCTCTATAGGTGGTAATTTTGGGCGATCCTTTCCTGTCTGACCTTTTGTTCTTTGCACTGCGCTCAGTCAAGTCCGCTGCCTGCTCTGGTATTTTGTATTTTTTTCTCTCGCTCCAGCCCGAGCCTGAGCCGGAGCTCTTTAGACATGCTGTTGAAAATCGGTGGTCCCTTCAAAAACAAACCAGTTGGAAAGATGGCATGGGGACGGACGATGCTTTTATTTGGAAAATTGGAAAGTGAAGCACGGTGCTGGCGGAGATCGTAAATGAACCAAAAGCGTAAATTTTCGGTGGGGACGCCTGGCTTTACAGTTTTTCGACGGGCGCGCGAAACTCTATTTTTTATCAGCTTTTTTTTTTATTCTTCTTGGGTGATAGAGACGACGGGGTTCTCAATGTTACTTTTTAGATGACAATGGTATGTTAAGAACGCATGACTATTTTTTAAAAAATAAAACGACAGACATTGTCATTTGCGTTGTTGGACATCGGACGGGCAGCTGAGATAATGCAGGGCGCCGATAAACACTGTGTCATCCAGATCGTTTCCCACGTTTGTACACCCATGAAAAAAAAAAAAAAAAAAAAAAAAAAAAAGTGATGACGAATGGGTTGGAGAGGGAGTGAGGTCACTAGGTGATCTGTAAAAAAAAGAGAGGGGGGGGTTGTCTGTGCCAAGAGGTTCACTCGGATTTTTATTTCTTGATGCGCGTTTCCTGAAGAAGAAGGTTGGCTGCATAAGCTCGGAAGAGGGTCTCGTGACGTTTTTTTGGCTTCCCATCCGCAACATGGAGATATTTTTTCATTTAATACAAGGTTCAGATGATGGTGCTTTCCCATGTGGTTTCTGTGCACGGGATGTAAGAGGACGGCTAGGAGAAGGAAGTGGTTGACATTGGGGGAATGGCTGGCGTCTTCTGCATGACACAGTGCAGGCGGGGTTGAAACCGCCGGATTCAATGTCCGCGCGGAGAGAGAAAGGAAGGGTCAACGAGAGGAACGTTTCATGATGAAAAAAGATGTTCAGTTTTATTGTTTATACTGTTTTTTCGTGGTGCGTGTTGTGGCAAAAGATGACGGATTTATTTTTTTTTGTTTTATTATCTCACCTGACGTGGAAGCCTAAAAAAAATGAGGCGTTTGACATTCCATACGAAGATCACATTCCATTGGCGTGCAGTTGTCAAATAAAGGAGAAAAAGGGAGAGGTGACAGTTCACAAGAAATTAAAAAAGGAGCAAGGTGGGATGGTTGTGATTTGCGTCATTGTTATGATTGCCACTGTTAACAATAAGATGGAGTAGGAAGATGTCAAAAAAAGGGATGGCTTTCAAGGTTTTTGGAGGGGTCTTTTTCGCGCTCTTTTTTTTTTAAAGTTCAGGGGAAAGGTATGTTGATGAAAATATGGGTGTGCTAAAGCATAAAATAAAGAGAGATCATGGGAAGAAGTAAGAGAAAAAGGGGGTTAGGGAAAGGAATGAAGCGGGGGCGCAGGGAGGGTGAAGGCGGAGTGGACGAGAGTCTTTTCACGATGGTCGCACAAAGCCAAAGTTGCCATTGGCGATTTGCATTGGTGAGGTTTCAAAGGGACTTTATTTTTCGAGGTCAAAGGAAGATGATCTTCACCTTGTTCACACAGGCTCTCCTTTTTTTGTTCTCCTTAGTGTTTTTGTTTGGAAAATGAACAATTGGCCTCCTTATTTGTTGTTGTTTGGGGGCACTCACGGGATTGAAAGATGAGAATAACACACACGGTTGCCTAGCTTTTTTCAACGTCCTATTTTTTTTTGTTATCGTTTTTTCTTTGCGTGTTCCAAAAAAAGAGTGAGTTAGTGACTTTATTTTAGTGGCACCTTTTTATTATTTTTTGCTCCATTTCTTTTCCTTCTTTTTTTTCTTCTCTCTTTCCTTCTTTTCTTCTTGTTTCCCCCTTTTTTTATTTCCTTTTCCCTGGCAACCGCCTTTTTGCTTCTTTAAATCGAAGTCCGGCTGGCGCTGTTATTATTATTTTTTTTTAATTTCTTTTTCTTTCCCCTCCCCCCTTTTTTTTTATCTTCTCCAACTTTTTTTTTGTTTTACATTTTGAAGAAAAAAGTAGATTAGCGATTGATGGCTAGTTCATCTCTCTCTACTTCTTGACAATTATTTAGAATTTTTTTTTTCTTGATTCTTTCTTTCTCTTTTATTCTTTCTCATTGACCCCATTTGTCGATTGCTTCGTTGAAAACTTCGTAGTTTTTATATCTATTTTTTAATACCAACTCACTTTTTTTTTACCATCGGTGGTACCGAGTTAACCTGCCAGCAAAAGAAGTCCAATATCACTTTTTTGTACTTCATCAGCCTTCGCCATGTCATCTCATCCTCTACTGTCTGGATCTCGACAGGCGGTAATTTCTCCGTCAAATTTGAGTGGAGCATGAAACACGCACTGATCACCTTTTTTTTTTTTTTAGATGGCTCCTTTATTTGAACAACTCTTATCCCAAAGCTTTTCGGATAGCCAATCTGCTGTGGAGTTCTGTCGTCAGACCTGTGCTGAATATGGCTTCACTGTCAAACAAGAAGCGAGTGCCAACAGAGTAAGACGAAAAAAGATAAAAAACGGGCCAACACGCTGATTTTCTTAAAAACCAGAACATCTACGTGTATTGCTCTCGTGAAGGACTACCCGATTCCCAGCGCAAACCAAAAACAACGCCTCAGAGAAAACGACCTTCCAAACGATGCGACTGTCGATGGCGAGTGGTGCTGTCAGAAAACACCCAGCGACAATGGGAATTCCGCAAGTCGTCCAGTCCAGCTGCGTCCGAACACAATCATGAGATGATGGATCCTAGTGAAATGGTCAAGTCATGGCCATCACAGGTCAATGATTTCATCATCCACCTGGCCCGCCAGCGCCTGCAAACGCACGAAATCCGCGAATGTGTCAAGAAACAGTTTCCCGACATCGCATGGAACGAGCGCCGGTTCTACAATCGTTTGACCGAGGAACGCAAACGTATGCGGCAACGTGACGTCCTCTACCGGGTCCAGCGGCTGGTCTCCCTGTCCAGCAATCTCTGTGCCATGGTGGCAGCCCACGATGAATGGTTCGTCACCGTCGAAACCGAGCTCACCCGCCTGGTCGAGTCCTATAGCCAGCTCACCCACATCGGCCCCGACGCCCTACCCAGCCTCCTCGACATCCCTCTGGATCAAATCAGCCTGGACATGTCTCCCACCACACCCATGATCAAGTCCCCTCCCGTCGATGACGAATGCCTGTCGATGGTCATGGACAACACCCCATCCCAGCCACACCTCGCCCACAGCCCTCCGCCTCCCAGCACGCCGTCGTCGTTGAAAAAACGCAAATCGGCCCTGCTCGACATGTCCCCTTCCTCCTCCTCGTCCACCACCGCCCATGCCGACTCCCCGCCCACCTCTTCATCCCAACCTCACTCCTTCATGAATGCCACGCGCCCCCCCAAAGGGTCCTACTCCGTCTCCATCCCGCCTTTCACCTTGTATGTACGGTCACATCCTTCCCGAAACGGCAGCCTGTCCGCCGCCTCGTCCTCGTCCACCCCCTCTGCCGTGCACCCGGACCCACCACCCATGCATCCCCACCAACGCCCGACCTACCCTGTGTTTGCCCACCCCCAGGAGTATGCCATGGACATGACCCCAAGCCCCAACAGCATCCACCCGCCACCTATGGCATGGCCCCCTTTTTCGCCCATTCACCCACCATCACCACTGCCCACACCCACCCTCTTCACGCCCTCAACACCAACCCCAGCCACCACCACCATCGGCCTTGGCGACCTCCTCCGCCCCTCTGTCCATGCACCGACCGTCATCCATGTCTTCCACCGGCTCAGCCACGTCTTCCTCGGCTCAACCCCAGCAACACCATCGTACGTCGGACCCTTCGTTTTTTTATATCAAGCAGTCCACCCCAGCATCGCCAAACCAACCGGCTCATCCCCAGCGGTCTCATCCTCCTCCTTCCCTCCCTTCTCATCCTCCTTCCTATCCAACCGCCTCGCCTTTTCTCCAACAATCCATGACCATGTATGCCATGTCACCTACCCCTCAAGATGAATCCAGGCATCCACCACCCACCAACCCACCTCTACCCCCTCCGCCTCAACGCATGGATGCCCAGCCACACCATACCCAACAGGACATGTCCTTTTCCTTTGACTCGGTGGCCTTTGATGTACGACCTCCCGGCCCTGCCACCAATACTGTGCCTATGCCCCAACCTGCCACCACGTCCCCCCAACCCAAACAAGAAGATCTCTACCATTCCATGATGGACTTGTCTTCCCCTACGCATCATCCACCTCACCCCCAACCCTCTCCCGCCCAGCATTCTGCCCATCCTTCTTCCCAGACCTTTCTCTACTCACCTCAACACACGCCCGCCACCGGTCCTTTCTCCCCCACCTCTGCCATCCCCGCCAACACCAGTGATAGACAAGCCCACCGTCATCCCCCCACCACCATGGTCCACAGCATGATGTTGGACCAACCGCCTTTGGCTTAACATGTCCCTCCTTTCTCACACCACCTCTCACCCTCTCCTTCTCCTATGACCGTCGCTTTACTTCTCTCGTCTCGTATATTATTATCATTATGTTTTTTTTCCCTCTCTCTTTTTTTTTTTTTTTCTTTCTCCCTTGTTTTGTATCATTTATTTTTCTAGTCGCCTCAAGCCTCCCAAAAAAGAATAAAGTTTTTTTTTTCTGCTTCTTCCATCTGCCAGCCTCAGGTTTCATGTCTCCTTTCGACCCCCCCTTTTTTTTTCACACGAAACTTAAATACCATGATCTCCAGCGATTCGACAGGGTGTCTTCATGATTTGCCCGCCACCCATCAAAAATGAAAGATGAAGTTTATTGGGATAAAGAGAGGGGGGGGGAATCATTGATGTGAGGGCATGGCTAATTAAAAAAAAAAAATGAAAAAAATGAAAAAAGAAAGCGTGAACAAGAAAAAGGGATAAAAAAAAATAACAAAAATAAAAAAAAAGGGAGAGGCCGTTTCAAGATGGATAAACAGACGTTTGGGTTTGAACAAGAGTGGTGTCGGAAGAAGAAGAAGAAGAAGAGCCAGAGTAGGGAGGGCGTTGTTCCAATAAAAAGGAGGGCAGGGCAGCCATGGCTTCATCCACAGGTGTAGAGGGTGGTGGTACATGACGCGGCTGAATTCTCGGTCGCTGAGGTAGACGCATGTGCTGGTGAGGAGCCAAGGGGAACGTGTTGAATAACGTGTCCATAGAGGAGGATGAGGCTGGACGATCGCATTTCTGAATTTCGGTCCGCACAAGCCGACACAACTCACCAGCAACCAAGCCCCGTTTGATCGACAGCCAATCTTCCAATAGGTCCGACAGCAAGGCCTTTTTCACAGGTACCAGGGATTCGGTTAACAGCTCACAGGACCGCTGGATCGCGCATTCCACATGGTTTTCGCCCAGGATCTTGCCTACAAACGACGCGCCCATCAGGTCAAAGCACGCAGCCATGCTATGCAAGGTCAACGGTAGGTGACGGTGGGCTTGATACAATGGATCGGTATGCAGCAATAACGACAGGTGGCTGGGATGCGTCGGTGATACCGCGACAGGCGTTGTCGATGGCAACGGCGAATCAAACCGGTGCTGATGGGCGGTGGCAAACACATAGGCTCGGAAGCGGTCGAGATGGGGCTGGGCTGGTGGATGGGGTATGGGCTGGTGAGGATCGTCAGGACTATGGCGGATGTTGCTGTTGGAACCGGGGGGATGCAGCAAGGCATCGTCTATACTTTGGGGCTGGTAGGTAGGCACAGGCCGGTGCCGTGGAGGCGGTTGGGGTCGCTGAGAAGGCGGAGGTGGCAAGGAGAGCGGCTGAGGTTGAGGCTGAGGCTGCAGAGACAGAGGCGAGCGGCTGGCAAGGTCGTTGAAAGACGGCATCAGCAACGGCCGGGACACGGACGGTGAAACCGAATGTTGTTCCAACAGGTGCTTTTTTTTCTGCAGCAGAGGACGTTGCATCAACAGCTTGTAACCTGTATATTCCAAAAAAGCCTTGATATGATCGGCCAAGGTGTACGTGATTTCGCGACAATACGATGGAAAGGCGGCATCCAACCGGGTCATGAGCCGTACCAACATCGCTGCCATACTTCGTTGATGGGTCATGGTTTGGTGGTGCTGTAGCTGTGGATCATCGGCCAGGGGGTCACGTGTATGGCGGGTCATGGCCGACACAAAGACGGCATGGTGGAAGATCACATCGACGGTGGCTCGGATCCGATTGCGAATGTCGATGTCTTCGATCAACACGTACTTGTGCTTGTAGGAGGTGATTCCCCGAATAATGCGCTGGTGGAGCAGGTCTTCTTGGCGCATCAAATCCTCGAATACTTTGTTGTCGTGAGACCTTGGCGCTTGTGGATCGAGTGGCAAAGGTACAGTGACCATCGGCAAAGGCGGGCGGGTAGGTAGAGGGGTCATCATCCTTTGCAGCAGGCTGTGTTCGTCGCCCATCTCATTGTCGTCTTCCATTTCGTCCTCCTCCATCATTTGGTCGTCGATGCCTTCAGCCTGCTCCATTTCGTCCTGGTGGTCGTCGTCGCCAGGGTGTGGGAACTGGTCGTGGACGAGCTGATGGCGGCGCAGGGTAAAGAAGACAGGCGAAGCAAAGCGGTGGGGAAGAAAGGGCAGCGATGGGTTGTCAGAAGAAGGGGGAGGAGCAACGAGAGGAGAGTGAGACGGTATGGTTGGTGGCGATGCTGGCACGAGACCCAATGGCCAGTCGGTGGTGTGGAGACACAGCTGCCTAGACAGTGCTTCCAGGGCAATAAGAGCCCCACGGCATTGAATCTTCATCATGGAGTCGGCAGTATGTATCATCTCAATCTTCCATCGCTTTTGAATCGTATCCATGGCAAACCGGCGCACCGGGCTGGACACCTGCAGCAATGTCCAAACATCAGGCAATTCCAAAAAGTTGCCAAAAACATAAAGAATCAGTTCATTCGGAAGTCCCAGCAAGTGAGGTTCGTACGCCATCGAGGGTTGCAGAGAAACAATATAAAAACTGATAAATCGTAAAGGGATTAAAGAAAAAGAAAAAGAAAAAAGGAGGGGAACAAGGAAAAAAGAGGAAACCATCCGTTTTCTCTCTCCTTTTTTTTGCGCACAACGGAGCCCCAATGAAAAACTCCCCCCCCCCCTTTTTTTTTTTTGGCAATCCGTCGTCGAGAGCCAACTCCTTTCTTCCTCGACCCCTCCCTCCTTTTTTTTTTTTTTTTTTTTTTTTTCATGATCTTGCTTTCCAACTTCGTGGTTCGTAAAAAAATGATTAAAAAAATAGAGTCAAAACACACCCCTTTGTCTTCAACTGATTTTGCAACCATGAGGTTTGACAGCAATACCCACGTTGCACAAGAAAATGCAAATCCCTGCCCCCCTCACTTGGTCATTCTTTTTTGTTTTTGTTGCTATGCATTGAATCGTCCCCATTAGGCATCTGGTCATAGAGATCTATCTCGTGTCATTTATTGAGCAGAGCCTTTTTTCAACACATTATAACTACGGAGCAGCGCCGGCGACGTGATGGAGAAGCCGCTTTGCTCTAATTCCTTAATAAGATCCCGGCCGAGATCCCATTGGCGAGTCTTGACAAAGCTATCGAGCAAGATGCGCCAGGTATCGATGGTGGGATTGATTTGGGCTCGGCGCATGTGCTGGAGACTGGCGAGCGCTTCGTGGTAACGATCATGGTGGAGAAGGCCATGGATCAGGTAGTGATAGGCAGCTCGGTCGGGCTTGATGCCGGATCGTACCATATGTTGAAAGGTGGCCATGGTCTTGGGCAGGTCCATGGTATCGGCATAACCCTGCAGGAGGCTGGTGTAGGTATGTATCGAGGGTTGCAGGTTGTAAGTGGGCAGCATGGCCAGCGCCGCCTGGGCTTCGGCCAGGTTCCCGGCACGAATCCAACCATGGATGATGGCATTGAAGGTGTACAAGTTTGGCTTGTCCAGCCCGACGGCCTGCAAGGTGGACAGGAGTTGGCGGGTGTCGGTGGGGTTTTCCAGATCGAAAAAGGAGTTGACCAAGGTGGTGAACGTCACGGTGTCGGGTTCACAGCCATAGCGCACCATGTCGCTGATCACATCTTGGGCTGAGCGATAGTCCTTGTTGGCCACGAACCCTTTGAGGAGCGTGTTGAAGGTGACCTTGTCGGGGCGCACAAGCACGTCGGATTTGTCGAGGATTTGCTGGTACAGGAGCTGGGCTGCTTGGAGCTGTCGGTTCATGACAAGGCCATCGACCATGGTGTTGAGCACAATGTCGTTCACTTTGAGTTGCGGGTCC